>MU260381.1:15000-80000 GCA_020310875.1 Ceratopteris richardii
GATAGTAACTTCTGCTCTAATGCCACTCGTAGACTAGGAACCACCAATTCCATAGGGGAAATCGCCTCCAAACCATATGCCAACTTAAAGGGAGTTGTTCCGGTCGCCACTTTATATGTTGTACGGTAAGCCCATAATACCACAGGTAGGAATTGATCCCATCTCTCCGGGCAATCCAATACCAGTTTCTTTAAGATGTTCAACAGAGATTTGTTTGTGCTCTCGGTGAGGCCATTCACTCATGGATGGTAGGGGGACTGAACTTATGCACAATCTGGAAGGTATGAGTAAGCACTTGCATTAATGTGTTAGCAAAGTGCGTACCTTGATCAGTCACGATCTCCAAAGGTAAACCATAGCGTGGAAAAATATATGTCATCAAACATTTAGCGACCGCAGCAGCTGTGGCTAACCGTAGAGCCCAAGCTTCGGTCCACTGAGTCGCATAATCCGTGCATGTAAGGATATATCTGTTACTGGTAAGTGTTACCAGAGGTGTTATTGGTCCGATAAAATCCAGGCCCCATTTTTGAAAGGGTTCGAGAGGCAAAATTGGTTGGAGCAGAAAGTAATGTCGTTGTAAAGGTTGACCCAAACACTGACATGCATCACACTGTCGTTCACAGTACATAGTAGGCCACCATAAGCCACTCTGCAGAATCTTCCGGTGGGTCAGGTCAACCACAAAATGACCTTCAGATGGGGCAAAATGAGCCATTGTGATTACTGAAACAGTTTTGTGTGGTGGAACACATCTTCGCAGCACTCCCGAGTGATCCATGTAATATAACTGCCCTATAATTAGTCGAAATCTTCGACTATACATGGCCAGTTTTCGTCGAGCAGCAGGAGAGGTCGTACCGAGAGGACATCCACTAGTCAAGAAAAGCATCAAAGTGTCATAATAGGAGGATTTTACCGGCAATTCTTGTTGATCGTCCTGTACAGTCTCAGTTGCATAGATGTCGGGCGTGGTATCATCAACTCCTTTCGGAAGTTCATCGAAATCTAATCGAGATAAAAAGTCAGCAAGCATGTGTGTGGACCCTGGTCTATGTACAACTGAATAATCAAACTCTTGGAGAAACAATACCCATCTGGCTAACCGTCCTCCCAGATGCTGTTGGTGAACAAGGTACACCAAGGCTGCATGATCGACATGGAAGGTGAAGCGGCATCCCAGTAAAAAATGTCGGAATTTCTTCACTGAATACACTAATCCGAGACATTCACATTTGGTGACTGAATAATTTCGCTCTGTCGAAGCTAATCTGCGACTTGCATAATACACTGGATGGAACCATTTCTCCATTTGTTGCATAAGCACGCTGCCAATTGCAATGTCGAACGCATCCACAAAAACGTGAAATGGGAGTTCCCAATTTGGCGCTTGTAAAATAGGTGCCTGCGTTAACAGCGATTTCAACCGATCGAAAGAGAGCTGACATGCTTCAATCCATTCAAACTGGTGAGAAGTACTGGTTATTAGTCGATTGAGCGGTGTGGCCAGATGAGCAAGCCACTGCAAATGTCACCCATGCCACCGGATTTGTCCCAAGAAGCACATCACTTCTTTGGGTGTCTTGGGAGCAGGTGCCTCCAGTACTGCCTTCACCTTATCTGGATCAACTTGGATCCCGTGTTTTGAGATAATGTGCCCTAGCAACTTGCCGCAAGATACAGAGAATACAGATTTATTTGGGTTTAAGCACAAATGGTATTCTTGACACTTTAAAAAACAACATCGTAAATGATACAGATGCACCGAAGTATCACCAGATAAGGAGAAGTCATCCAAGTAAACTCTCATGAATGTAGTTAGATAAGGAGAGAAAACTTCCTGCAAAGAGCGCTAAAACATACTTGGAGCATTTCCCATACCAAACCACATCATTGTACACGCATAGACGCCCCAATTGATTATAAATGTTGTCTTTGGAATGTCTTGCTCTGCCATTCGTACTTGGTTATAACCACTATATCCATCCAAAAAGGAGTACATCTCACGGCTTGCCACATCATCTAACATTGTATCCAAAAACGATAGAGGGAATGGATCAGGTAATGTTGCTGCATTTAATTTCCGGTAGTCCACACATATTCGTGATTGCTTATTCTTCTTAGGGACTATGACAATGGGGAAATCCACTCCGCATGCTCGATAGGGACAATGAACCCAACCTTCAGCAATCGATCCAGTTTTGCTTTGACCTGGGCTGCATAGTGAGTAGCTAGGTTGTTTAATAGGCCGAGCATCTGGTTTCAGCATAGACCGGTGCTGATAGATGTGTGAATCCAATCCCTTCATATCGCGGTAATCCCAGGCAAATACATCAGAGAATTCACGTATTAGTTGTAGCAAATTATCTTGGAAGGTCTCTAATAGTCCCACCTTAATCTTCACTGGCCGCGGATTGGCTGCATCGCCTAAGTTGCAGGTAACCAATTGGTCTTCCGGTACATAGAACTGCCGGGGCATGGCCAAGTTGTCAATTGGCTGAAGCAATTGCTATAGCATCGTATCACCCAAGGCTCGTGCTGCACTTGATTCTAGTTCATCGGTCAGTGGTACGACTGTACAGGCCACCAGACTCCAGTTATCTGCAACCGTTTGTAAGTCCATAGTTTCGAGTGCCATCAGATCCTTGTTGGCTTTAAGAAAAGCTTCCTCTTCATCATTTGAAAGACCATCCACATGTGTACAGGTTCGGCTACATATGGTCGTGCATGCAAGTAACAAGGCTTCATGTCGTCCAGTGGAACGACATATTTTTTGTGGTTATTCTTAAAAATCAATTCATGCGCTGACCAATCCTGAACTACCTTAGCTTGCTTTTAACCATGGTCGTCCAAAGAGCAGGTTATAATCAAGGCTAGATTCGGGTAATTCCAGAACAATGAAGGTCATTTTAAATATAACTCCTTGAAGAGTAATAGGAATATCTCGCACCAATCCAACCGGATGAATTCAAGATTTATCAGCCATACGGACAAAGAATTGGACAGGTTTGATTTGTGTCCATCCCATCCGTTGACAAAGTGCTTCTGTTGTAGTGTTTACTCTAGAACCTCCATCAATTAATACTTGTGTTATTTTATGATTCTTATACCAGAACGTAAGGAGCATATGAGGGTCCTGGACTGACCTGTTGCTGGAACTGTTGGTGCACGCCAGGGACCAAAGCCAATAATTGTCCCAATGGTAGTGTAATTGATGCCTTGGATAAGACATCCCATGCCAGATCAATTTTTGTTGTTTCTGGTACGGAGTCCGATGGGGGCTTCGGTATTGCATGGGTCAGACCTCTTCCTTCCGGTACTGACTGCGGTATACTTTGCTACATCACCAGAACTGGGTCAGGAAAAACAATTTGTTCCTGAGTCGCCCACTTGCTTGCTTTAGTAAGCACCTTCTGCTGTTCATGGATTCCAGGTTCAAAAATCTCCACAGCTGGCTGTAATTGCTTTCCTGAGCGTGTTTGCACCACTGCTGTTTAAGTGTCTACTGCTGAAATGTACACCATGTTCGCCACCTGGTGTTGTCGTTCCTTTTTCCTTTTATCATACTCCGCCGCATCTTTATAGTACCTATGGATATGCCCTATTTCACCGCAAAAATGACATTTAGGTGGTGGAGGAGATGCACCTTCACCTAATGGACCCGCATTCCACCAAGTTTGTCCAAAGTTAGTTGACCGTGCTCCTCTATAAGTCTTGTATCCTTGGTACAGAGTATTCCTCATTTATGGTGGTATGTAGTGACTGGACGGTTGCCCTTGTTCCTGAATGGTAGCATTGACCGCCACTCTGCTCTGTACCTTTGCATTAAACGGACAGGTCTCCGTAGTGTGGTCTGCTGTATGGCAAATGTCGCAATACATCTGCAGGTAATCAAAAATTTATGTTGGGTTTTTCTTTAACCGGAATCGTTGCAGAAATGCATCCTTCACGTCATCGTACTGCCGGAAATGATTCAAGTCATACTCGGTTAACCAGCGTGCAGCTTCATTAACCAAAGTTGACTGGAACACAATGGCTTTATAAGCAGGGTCTGCTGGGTAATTCAAAACTGCGTAATTAATTTCAAATGTCCGCACATGTGCATCAGGATCATCTCCCAAAAAACCTCCAAATTTTGTGTACGTGACTCCGGCTGGCATTGGACACGGTGGAATAATATGTTGCTGCTATTGTTGTTGTTGCTACTATTGTTGTTGTTGCTACTACTGCTGCTGTTGTTGTTGTTGTTGCTGCGAACTACTCATGTTTCCTGAATTTTGGGGAAGTATTTCTTGATGCTTCTAGGTCGTATGGTCACTTTGCCCACTTTTCGGTCCTAAGATGTCTCGAAACTGATTACTTAGCTCAAAATCTAACAACCCTTTCTCAACTTTAGTGTCGAAATTGGCTAAACTTGCACCTAAAAACGGTGAATGCAGTAAATTCCTGCTGAACAATAGCGCACTATAACCAAAGATCACCGAATTGTCACCGGAGATCACCAAATTATCACCGGATAATACCGAACTGTCACCAAAGATCACCGAATCATCACTGGACAATGCTGAATTGTCACTGGACGGCACCGAAGTACAACCAAAAACTAACGTACTATCTTCAAAATGTACTAGACTATCACCAAAACGCACCGAATTACCATTTCAAACTACTGAACTGCTTCTGCACAGCACCGAACTGCCACCGGAATTGCAACTAGCTTGCTGGATTGAACCTTCTGCAACTGAACTTGGTTGTTCTTCAATTTTACCACCAGAGGGTGTTCCTAACGAACTCGCAACTTCCCAGTTGCTGATCACTTCGATATTTGGGATAAGATTCACCGGAACGTGTCACCGGCATATATCAAGGAATTCTTCTTTGACCCTTAACCTTTTCTTCAACTGGCTACTCCATTTCCCACAGATGGCACCAGTGTTAAACTAGTGTTTAAATTGTTTATCTTACCGATTTCTTGGGATGGTTAGGGGTCTGTAAAACAGAGGCCCTGATCCCAATCTATTTACTCACTTTATGCTACTGCTACACCGACTTAGTGTTCAGAATTAAACTATCTATCAACTACTTGTCTGTTTCGTGCATTACAACTTTCTTTCACCACAATACACATAAATGCGCAACATCATCACTTTACCGCAATCTCACTTTAAGTAACACTTCAACAGAGACTTAACTAATTACTGAACTTGATTAACAAAGTTACAAAATAACAACAAAATATCAACAATATACCACGCTCAACTTCAGGCGCTCGCCCAGACTAACAGTCCGGCGTCGACCACCTTCTGTTTCATGCACGCTCTTTTCATTAATAAAAAAGTGTTACAACGGTTGCGCTACGCCTTTTCGGTGTGCATGGGACTTTTCAGAATTACATTACAGAATATGTTAATTGCATTCCGGCGCCTCACACATATCAAATTTCTATAGGTGTAGCAAACCGCCAAAATTTAGATGACCAAAGCATGCATGCTAAAGCTTTGCATCTAAGATTGCTTGAGAATCATGTACTTCACATGTTGAATCATTCATGGATCTTTCATAGTGTATGGGCTTATACATCCCATGAAATAAAATGCTAGAAGCAATAATAACATCACCATTTGAGAGATCATGGACTACACATCTGTCATCAAAAAATTTGACAACCAAGCCAATCTAGGCTAATGCCAAAATTGAGGACAAATTTTCCTTGATCTTTGGTACAAACAAAGCATACAAAAATGTGAAAGAACTACCATTAACAGTAGTCAAAATGATCTTACCAACTCCCATTATAGGATAAGAGAAGTTGTTGGTGCATGTGACAGTATTCCTTGTAGGGGTAGGCTCAAGTGAGCTGAAGAAACTATGTTGCGAGATAATATGTTTGGTTGCCCCACTATCAAAGTACCAAACATCTGAGTCTATTGCAGTCATACACTATTCGTGAGAAGCTGGATCAAAACTACAAACAGTACTATACACCCATTCTTCATTCTGCACTAGATTAACAGACTCCGTTTTAGGTGTAGAGGCCCCATTCCAACCTCTTTCTTCCTTGCCTCTTTTGCAGATAGTATTGGACAACTCTTTATGACATGATCATTTCCTTTACAATACTTGCAAAACAATTTCTACTTTTTTTATTTCTTCTCATCTTTGTCTTCCTTCTTTGAATGTGCACCATTAGCAGATTTTTGCTTGCTAGTAGAAGAGCTCCATTTTCCCTTGCCCTTCTGACTAGCTAGGAAAGGTTGGTTTGCAACACACATGATCGACCTATTATGTCTAGGTTGTTCTTCCTGCAACAAAAAAGAGACTAACTTGTCAAATGTTAAGGCATTTGGATTACGTTTCATCATCAATCGAAGAGTAGAAGCAAAACTCTAATATGAATCTGGAAGACCATTAAGAACACTCTACACAAGTGAACTATCAAGTAAGAATTCGTCAGCAAGAATCAAGTTCTACTTCAAAAATTTGATCTTTGTCAAAAAAATATCCATGGAAAATCTCCTTCATTCATGTGCTCACTCTCCAACTATTTTTGGAGGTAAGCAACACAAGCCTTTTCTTGCTTGGTATAAAGTGCTAAGTGTATTCCAAGCATCCTTTGCTATTTTGCAATAGCAAATGTGAGGAATAATGGCACGTTTGACAGACAAAGTTATCAATGCATGTGCCTAAGCATCTCTTCCATCCCAACAAAGTTGCCTTATAGTAGGTGCAACAGGAACCGTTTGACAGACAAAGTTATCAATGCATGTGCCTAAGCATCTCTTCCATCCCAACAAAGTTGCCTTATAGTAGGTGCAACAGGAACCGAAGCACAAATAGGAATTTGAAGATCGTCATCTTCAACATCACCTTTGATAACTATATTTGTAGGTGTAATAGGATGTTTTTCAACACCCTACACAATATTCCACAATCCTTTTGCAACCAATACATCATGCATCATATATGCCCATAATGGTAATTAGTACCATCAATCTATCCTCAATAGCCAACAATTGGAATACATCATTGTTTTCATCCATGGCCATTGACTAAAATACCCTTATGCAGAAAAATAATTGTATCTCAAAAAGTTGAACAAAATTACCCTATCAAGCTCTGCTAGACTTATAACAAACTTTGAGATGCTTGTACTATAAACCAAAACCTATATATATGTTTGGCACAAAAGGACAAAACTGCCTATACAGGCACCAAGATAGTGCGTTTGGAGGTCAAAACAAGCTCAAGTCCTGATTTTGACACCACAAAGCAAAGCAGTTTTGAGCTTCTAATTGCTTTGAGTATGCTCACCAAATTTTGTGTGATTCTAAGACTATGACCAGAAGGTTCTGGATGATGCCCTATATGAAGTGGCACCCTGCTCTGATGCCAATTGTTGGAGCTTGAGGTCTACGAAAGCTCATGAACACCACAAGGAAGAAGAAGAATCTTAGAGCACAACACACAATACTAAATGTATTACCAAGACAATGTACAAACATAAGTGACCCGTTAGCGTTATAGGCGTATATACAAGTTGAGGAAAAAAAAAACTTCCTAAAGAGGGGAAAAAGTGTCCTCGTAGTCCTACTATGTTCACACACATCACTACCAAAATATATCAACAATCTTTCCATTGATTCGAGAATTATCCCACATGGGCCCGCATTGCTTAGCCGAAGAGAGTATAAGAGAGAAACTAGGATCTCCCATTCTTCATCAAGCAAGAAGGGAGAGCAAGGGCACTTCACGACCACCCTTGTCAATTCACACCTCTCTCAGCATGGGCATGTTGTGTCTTTTGGCCACTTCTGAGCACTATTGGGGGGTGCCTCCATTGTGGATGGACGATGTTCTGGTTAAGGAGGGAGTCCTATGGGCCAGTCTTTAAAGGCCAAAATGAACCCACATAAACCAAGTGATTATGCTCAACTCTTTTGCAGAGTGCGAAGAGAATACATAAGAGTATTGCTCACATGCACTCAATTATGGAAGTTTATCTATGTCTTTGAAAGGTTGAGTTGAAGAGAATAAAATCCCCAAAATCTAAGGTTTATCTATGCCTTTGAAAGGTTTATCTATGATCATGAGACTTTTTGCCGATGATACCACTGTCTTTGTGCATAATGACACGTTAAGCATTGACACTTTTTGGAGTTTTTTGAATACTTTTTGTGAGGCATCGAGATCCAAAATATATCATACTAAAGACGCTTTCAGGGTGGGGTATCCCCAAAGTTAAATGGACTACTTGGATTAGCCAAAAGGATCAAGGTGGTTTGGACATTCTAGACATCGAGGAATGGCCAATAAGTTACCAACAAAATGGTTAATTAAAGTTTGGAGCAATAGTGATGCCTATTGGGCCAAGCTTATTTTTAGAAATAGGAGTGCTCTTAAGCTTGTGGGCCTCCCGGGATGGAAAAGTTTTGACCTTCTCACCGTATTGTTCTCCCAATTTTTGGTGACTCCCAAAAGCTCATGCTTGGTTTGTTCTTTATGGAAGAGTTGGAACAAGGTTAAATAGTTCATCAAAATAAATGAAGACTGGAAATGGGTGACAGATATTAGACAGAATGATTTGATACGGTTCCCTATCAAGGGCATTAGAGGTGTGGAGACTTGGAACCTCCAAAAAGCTAGGAAGATTTGGAGCAAAGGCTTCTGTTTGTGGATGCACCTCTGGAACCAATAAACTTGTCAGTGGATTAGATTCGAGGACATTGATCTGGCCAAAAGAGTGGACTATGAAGAATGGTGTTTATTGGATAGTAGATCCAATGCTTGGGAATGCTCAAAGAGTCACCTCCTCATTGGTTAGGACTCTTCTCACCTTGACGGTCTAAGATAGCACAATGGCAATAGCCTTGAGAAAATTCCGAGATTGAAGAAGGATGTGGAATTTCAAGTCATTCTCAATAGGAAGTGGTTTTTTGGTTAGGTTGGAGGTGGGATTTTAAGTTCCAATCCCTTTGGCACCCCCCCTCATTGAGATAAAAAAGTTTGTGCTTATGTGGAAAATCTTACACCGTGGAATCTGGACCAATGTAAAAGCTAACAAAATTTGTGGGGTCCCCTTGTGGTGCAATGCCTTCATTCCATGGCAGACTTGGGAAACCTCTTCTATTTGTGCCCCAAAAATATTGTTATGGCAAGCCCTTGGGAGAATCATGTTGTTACATGGACAAATCAATTGGGTGAAGCAATCGGATGTTCCTCATCACTATGGAATGCTATAAGAGGAGAGAATCTATGGAAAATATGGAAAATGAATTGTGAAACAAACTTTGGAAGCCCTCCTAAAGAATGGTCGATCGAAACATCTCTTTTCCTTTTAGGCAAAAAAAATTCCAATGGTAAGAAACCCATTATGGGCTCATATGATGCATCATGTATTGGCTGCAAAAGACTGTGGAATATTATGCAGGGTGTTGAAAAACATCCTATTACATCTGCAAATGAAGTTACTGAAACTGATGCAGATGGCATTGAAGATGGTGATATTCTTCAGGTTCATGTTCGTGCTACAGTTCCTGTTGCACCTACTTCAGAGCAACTTCATTGGGATGGCAAAGATGCTTAGGCACATGCATTGATAGCCTTGTCTATCAAACATGCCATTATTCTTCACATTTGCTCCTGCAAAACAACAAAGGATGTTTGAGATACATTTACCACTTTATATCAGGCAAGGAATGAGGCTCATGCTGCTTACCTTAGAAAAAAAATTGGAGAGTGAACACATGAATGAAGGAGATTCCATGGAAAGTTTTTTGACAAAGATCAAAGATTTGAAGGAGCAATTGATTTTTGCTGATGAAGCCTTGCCTTACAGTTCACTTATGCACACTGTTCTGAATGGTCTTCCAGATTTATATCCAATTTTTTCTTCTACTCTTCGATTGATGATGAAAGGCAATCCAAATGCCTTAACATTTGAGGAGTTAGTCTCTGTTATGTTGTAGGAGGATCATTCTAGATAGAAAAGTTCCATTATGCATGTTGCAAATCAAGCTTTCTTGGCTAGTCAGAAGGGCAAAGGTAAATGGAGCTCATCTACTAGTAAGCAGAAATCTGCTAATTCTGCACAATCAAAGAAGGATGACAAAGAGGATAAGAAAATAGAAAATAGAAATTTTTTTGCAAATACTTTAAAGGAAATGATCATGTCGTAAAGAGTTGTCCAAAACTAGCTGCAAAAGAGGTGGAATGGTTGTTGCAGAAGCCTCTACACCCAAATAAGAGTTTGCAAATCCTGTGCAAAATGAAGAATGGGTGTTTACTATTCTTTGCAGTTATGACCCATCTTCTCATGAATAGTGTATGTTTGCAATAGACTCAGATGTTTGGTACTTTGATAGTGGGGCAACCAAACATATTACCTAACAGTGTAGTTTCTTCACTTCACTTGAGCTTGCCCCTATAGGGAATACTATCACATGCGCCAACAACTCCTCTTATCCTATCATGGGAGTTGGTAAGATCATTCTGACTATTGCTGATTGTAGTTCTTTTACATTGTTGGATGCTTTCTATTATCATTTTCAACATTAGCGAAGATCCACTTGATAGTGAAATTTGTTGATGACAGATGTACAAATTCATGGTCTATCAAATGGCGATGTCATTATTGCTTTTAGCATTTTATGTCATGGGATGTATAAGCTCATATATTACGCAAAATATGTGAATGATTCAACATGTGCAGTCCAAGATTATCAGGCTATGTCAGATGCAAAGCTTTGGCATGCACGCTTTGATCATCTAAATTTTGCTAGTTTGCTATGCCTGTAGAAATGTGAAATGGTGTCCTCTCTACCCAAACTTGGGGCACTTGGTAAACATGTCTATGAAAGATGTATTTTGGGCAAAATGTAGCATTCCTCCTTCCCAAAAGATGGTTTAGTATGAGCTACTATTAAATTGCAGCTTGTTCACAATGATGTTTGTGGTACTATGTGAACACCTTCTTTTGGGAACTATCTTTACTTCGTGACTTTCATTGATTATTTTTCTCAGCATGCATGGGTATATCCCTTGAAAGCAAAGTCCCAAGTGTTTATGTGCTTCAAACAGTTTCTGGTTTCGACTGAAAATCTATCAACATGTAAACTGGGCGCCCTCCATTCTGATCGAGAGGGGGAATATATGTCTTTAGATTTCAATGCAATTTTGGCTGAATATGGGATAAAACATTAGTGTACACTACCATATACACCTCAGCAAAATGGAGTTGTTGAAAGGAAGAACATGTCACTCATGGAGATGGCGAGGTGTAGCACATAGTTTTTGCCTTAAGGCTATTATGTGTGCATCATATGTACTTAACATGTGTCCTACTAAAGTGTTGAAGTCTATCACTCCATATGACGCTTGGCATGGCCATAAGCCATCTGTTGCTCACCTGCGTGTCTTTGGTTATTTGGCATATGCATTAGTGCCTGAACAACAACATAGGAAATTGGATGATAAAGTAGTGAAATGTATTTTTGTTGGGTACAGTTCTGAAAGCAAAGGCTATCATTTGTATCATCCACATACTAGACATATTTTGGTTATCCATGATGTTGTTTTTGTGGAAGATGCTATTCAACCATTACTTTCATGTACTAGGGAGACATCAATTAGCTCCAAAGATATGTATGAGATGCACCTCTATCATATCGTACTTGTTCAGGACCTCATAGTGCTTCCTTTGCATTAGATTGCTATGCTATGGTTGCCTCTAGTCTTTGTGATGAGAATGAGCCCATTTTCTTTGATGAAGCACAAAATTTAGAAAAATGGATGGTTGTTATGCAATCAGAATATGATGCTATTATGAAAAATGGTAACTGTTCTTTATGTGACTTGCCTCCTTGCAAGAAGGCCATGGGCACTAAGTGGTTATACAAGCTGAAGTGTGAGCTTGATGGAATAGTTGTTAGGTATAAGGCTAGGCTTGTTGCAAAAGGTTATGCTCAAGAAAGAGGCATTGATTTTGATGAGCCTTTGCACCTACATGCCGAATGACTATTGTTCATAGCATGTGTGCACTTGCAGCTCATCATGGTTGGAACGTACATCAATTGGACATTAAAACTGCATTTTGAAATGGTGGCTTGCATGAAGAAGTGTATGTTTTTCATGAAAAGATACATGCCTACTTGATTGCACATGGTTTTGAGAATAGTTCAACTGGGAGAACCTTATACATTAAGCATGCAAATGATGTGCTTCTGCTCATTGTTGTTTATGTTGATGACATGCTTCTCATTGGTCCTAATGAGAAGCATATTGCTGATTTAAGGCTGATTTGCATGCCTTGTTTGAGATGTTAGATTTGGAGCATTTGCATCATAATTTGGGCATTCAGTTTATGCAAGTTGATGGTGGACTAGCTTTGTGTCAAACAAAATATATTGACACATTATTGCAATGTTTTGGCTTTGAAGACTGCAAACCTATTGCCACCCCTATGGAGACAAGTCTACGGTTGAGTCTTCATGATGTTGAACATGCATTTGATGTTGTTCCTATGAGGGGGATGTTGGATGCTTGATTTACTTATGCATTACTCAACCAAATATTCAGTTTCTTGTCTCATAGATGAACGTTTATGCATTGCCAAGGTGTCAAGCATTGGCAGGCAGTTAAGCACATCTTTCGCTACTTGAGTGGTACCTGACTACTTGGATTGTTTTATCCCAAGGGGGATCACTAACGCCAAATTTACATGCTTTTTCTGACTCAGACTGGGCTAGTTGCTATGACACGTGTGTCCACCACTGGTTTTTGCTTCATGCTTGGTAGCTCATGCATATCTTGGTGGAGCAAGAAGCAGCCTACCATGGCCACTTCTAGTTGCGAGGCTGAGTATAGGACAACTTTCATAGTGATTGTTGAGTGTGTGTGTGGCTCAAACTCGTTATGGTTGATTTGGGTGTTGATATGTCTTCGACCACTATCATGTTCACTGACAGTCAGAGTGCATTGGCAATTGTGAGGAACCCTATCTTCCATGCTCTCACTAAGCACATTGAGGTGCACTATCATTATGTCAGGGAGAGGTTCTCTACTGGAGAGATTAGATTGGCATATGTGCCCACATAGGAGAATATAGGAGACCTTTTCACAAAGGCTTTGCTTAGGGAGAAATTTGAAGCTTTCCGCAACGCTTTGGGCTTACTTCCTTTTGTGGATTGATTCCACATAGCTTGGCACTTCCTTATACATGAGTGCAAGCTTTTTGTTCAATGCATCACTCCCAGGGGAGATTTGTTGATATATTTAGGTAGTGATGTGTGTGAACACACTAGGACCACCGGGGCACTTTTTTCCCTCTTTAGGAGGTTTTTTTTTCCCTGTCTTGTATATACTCCTATAACCCTAACGAATCACTTACCTTTGTACATTATCTTGGTAACACATTCAATATTGTGTGTTGTGCTCCAAGCTTCTTCTTCTTCCTTGTGCTCTTTAAGTGCTTCCACATACCTCAAACTCCAACAGTTGCATGATTGGGTGAAGGCATGATTTATCCATGTGTGTGTCCCATATCTTGTACTCAAGGAGGCAGAGGTGCCATTTCTTTGATCTTCATTTTTGCTTCATAAAAGTGGCATTAAAGCTTAGGAAGTATGCTTGGGAAAGGTGAGTACATTCCACAAAAGTTGTGGGCACTTAATGGCCTCTAGAAAAAGCACTTGGGTGGCATGGTTTTTGCCCAACATAGATTAGCATGTATCTCCCAATCCATAGGTCACATTTGAGACGTGTAAACTATTATTGAAAATCTCCTAAAATGAAATTTCATTTGATAGAATTTGATTGAGGGTCCAAAATACCAAGCATGGATGAAAACAAAGTTCAAGATATCGTAGTTGAATCTTAATATAGTTAGTTAATCTTTCATAAAAAAAGGGAAACATGTGAGAAATAAAGAATCTTTTCTCTCTACCAAGGGGCTTGGGCAACATGGATTTTCTTTTAATCTTGTTGCACGGAGTGTTCAATTTTTTTCCTTCAAAAGATTTGTTCTTAGCCTTTAAACGGCTCTATCAATTTTTCCTAGTCAAAAATATGTAACAAAAATGGCAAAGAAATCAATAACTATTCTTTCTTAACTTAAAAAAGAAATTAACTCATGTATAATTAAAAATATAAATTTTAATTATTTCACTATATATAAAATTTTTAGTTAACACTTTAATGTTCAGAAATACCCATGCCCACGTCCACACTAGGGCATCTAACATTGCAAAAGTAGGATTTGAACTCTCTATTTTCTACCAAATTTAAGTTTGTAACCATTAAAACATACCCCAAGTGGATGAATCTTTTATCCTCTTTGTGGGGGATCCATTTTCTTTTGAGCTTATCTCCTTGGCATACAAATACGTTACAATTTCTTATTCTCTTCCTAGTAAGTTAAGGATCTCTCCATTGAACATTCCTTGGGAGAATTTCCAAAGTTGTTTGTGCACCTTTCCTTCCATATCTTTCATAAGGCCTCACCTTTGATAGATACCACATGGTCACAAAACATCTTGATGCCTCATCAAGGATCTTTTGTTGTCATAGAACTTCAACTAAAACTTAAGAATATTTTGAACAAAGTACCACAACTTTTTACTTTTTGGACATGCATAACAAAAATGACCTATGTCCTCCTTTTCCTAGAGGCACAACTTACATCATGGAGAGATGTTATACAACTTATGGGATTTAACCTTTATGAAAATCTTGCAAAGAAGTACCACCTTCTTCGTTCACATTAGAGGGTCACACATGGAAACAAACTTTAACTCTCACCTTGGATTATTGAATTTGGCTTCAAGCTGAACATCCTTATAAAAAAAAACTTTTTCTTTTAAAGAGGAAGTTTGGCTGAAGGTTACTCTCTGTTGCTTGAATTGATTGAAAAAACAAATGTTAAGGTGAATGAGCATAGTACCCATGAGACCCTCAATGTCCCATAAAAGAGGGGTTATGACTTAGTAGGCTGTCCCATAAAGGAGGGGTTAAGACTCAGTAGCCTGCTTGAAGGTACTACAGCATAAATGGACTGAAGACAATAAAAAGAGGGGTTTGAAATTTGACCTAAAATCCATTATGTATCGATCATCTTTGGTAGGGGTAAAACCTTACCCTCATATAAAGAGGCAAAGTCTTCACCCAACAACACCACTAGATGTTGACTTAAAAAAAAAATGGAGGTTCGGTCGAGGCCTACTCCCCCGGGCTTTAACTTTAAAATTGCAAATATACAAGGAAGGGCATAACACCCATGAGACCCCCCTTATCCCACAAGAACAGGGTTTACATAGCTAGATTAAACTGTGGTCACGACTACCACAAGGCAAAACAGGCGATGGCACATCAGCCACTTGATACATCATTCCAATGTCATACATGTCCCTCACATGTTGCTGGTGGGGGTTGAACCCTCGTCCCCACCTCAAAAGATGAGCGGCCCCACCCGGCCTGAGAGTTAAAAAAATTGACTTACAAAAGAATGAATGAATTTAACCGGGTATATGTTCCAAGTGTACTGAACTTGTGAGGGTGTGGGACCGTAATTGAGTCGACAGTTGTCTATTTCATCGCTTGCTAACAAACTTAACACGTATGTTCAGATTCGAGTTTGACCGTAAATAGCAGATCCAGACGGAGGAAGTACATAAACTTTTTTCCTCTTTGTTCTTACTCCGGATCACGCGTGTCGGAATCATCCTCGGACAAGCAGGCCTGTTCAGTACCTGGTCATCTTTGCAGGGCGAGAAGGCCTGATTTTTTTTTCCACGGCCATACTGTTGATCGATTGAAGGTGTACATTCGAAATCATTAGGACTGGAGCTGTTGGTGCTGAATAGACCGTTCCCCCTGTTCAACTACAATGTATTGTTCAAACGGGTTGAGAGAAAGCTTAATACAAATCTACAAGTTCTAGAATGCTTTTTGATATATATTTTTTGTCCTGTGTGCAATCTCTGATGAATTTGCAGCGGTTTTTGTGAGATTGCGGTAGACACTTTCGAGGCGTTTCTTCACTTCTTTTGTCCAGCCAAAATGTCATACGCTTATCTTTTCAAATACATCATTATCGGAGACACTGGTAGATTGTTCTCCTGTCAAGGGTATTTAGTATTTGCGTGTCTGCGTGTATATGCAATATGACATGCATTTGAACATGCCGCTGTGGTATCTCATGTCTGATTCACAAAGCTCCAGGTACTTCTGAGTTTGCGGAACTATTTCTCAATTCATTTGGGACAATCACTATATTGCAGGAGTTGGTAAATCATGTTTGCTTTTGCAATTTACGGACAAGCGATTTCAACCTGTTCATGATCTGACAATCGGTGTGGAATTTGGAGCTCGGATGATAACTATAGACAACAAACAAATCAAGCTACAAATTTGGGACACAGTAAGATTTCGTACATTTTTTTGTTTGTGGCGGGTTCATATAAGTTTTTGCTAGTTTCTTACCGCCACATTTGTTCTTGATAGCTTAAAAGATTTTTTGGCCACGAGATTAACATTCAACTAGGTCAATTAGACCAACATTTTCGGTACAAATTTCCTAGGATGTTAATATCTTACTCCATGGAACTTTGATTAAGGAGTGAAAATAGTAATAGGGAGCTCTCATGAAGATGCATATGGTCAAGCTAAAGTTTTTGCATGAGTGAAGTTGCAATATTTTTCTTGTAAATTCTTCATATGCTACAATTTCTTGAAAGAGAAGAACAAATTTTCTTTTTTGGTGCTCGTAACTTATTTGTCTAGGTGCTTCATTTCTTGCTTTAGTAGGTTCATAGTATAATTTTTCCCATTTCCATCTAAGTAGGTGTTTGTTTTCTTTGGATTCTTGCGTGTTTGCCATAAATTTGTGTTATTCTCTTTTTTTCAAGGGCACCAAACTTTGGGGCCAACAAGGTGTACTTATGTTTTTTTGTAACTTGTATTCATATAGAAGTGCTTTAGATCTTGTATCCTCTATTGTTTTCTGCTAGTATTTGATGGATGGAAGACTTGAGGAGCACTTCAGCTTGTGTCCTTTATTGTTTCCATTGGGTATTGCATACATTTAAGGACCTATCACCTTGTGAATACGTAGGCCAATAATCTGGTTTCATTGCGTTTGTTGCCAAGAGCAAAGCTATCCATTATCAAAAGCTATTTGAGAAAGTCTTGGTAGCTATTTAATATTGGGCGATGTATTTGCTGATAAGAGACAAACCATTTAGGTGGAAGTTCATTCCTTTGATAGCTGAATGACCTCTACACTTGTAGATGAAAGAAAGCTACCTCAATAGAGGCAAGGGAGTAGAAGGAGAAGAACGATTCAAGCATCTTATGATGATGTAGGTAAGGAAAATGAGGAACACTATATTTGTAAATGCTGAAATTTCACTTTTTTATGTTGGAAATCAATGTCACATCAGTCCGAAATCCTTTTAGGGAAGAAACCCTAATTTTGGTACTTAGTCATTTTTGGCACAAAATTTGGGTAAAATTTTTATGAGCCCATCTTGTAGAGCTTGATGAGAGCTTTCTAATGGTATATGACATGCAGTCATCAGAAATCAGATTTGGGAGAAAACCCTAACCCTAATTTTCTGCTAAATTAGGGTTTTTACCTCATTTGATAGCTCTCAGCTTACAGGTCATAAAAATGCCATCAAATCATTCATTAGGTGGTCAAAGGTCTGAAAAAGCTAGTCTAAAGCACTTTTCAACGATAATTTTAAATTAAAGCAAAGTATGGCTAAAAAAGCAATGAGTTTTTAGAAAACTTACGATCCCAGCTTTAATTAACGAATAGCTTTATTCTAGCAAGATTTTTTCGCAAGTTCATCATGCCTATATAATAGAGGCTCTTGGTCACTTTGTAAAACATCCAACGCCAGCTTTGAGGTCTCTTTGAGGTGGTTGTGCTGCAGCACACATGGGGCAGCCATGGTGGACATATGGACAGCTATGGAGCAGCTTGTGAAGCATATTAGGAGCAGCCATGAAGTTCTTATTGGAGAAGAGTGTGCTCACACTCTTGCTTATGGAGAAGACTTACCTATCAGAAGCTTGGTGGTGTGGATCATCCATTGACATGATGTATTTGAAGATTGTCTTCTACAGGAAGATTATGGAGTACTTCAAATATATTGGATGGAGCTTAACATAAGATTGCATCTTATGTTAACTATTCAGGTACATATTCTCTTTATGCACACAGGTACTACTTGGCATACATGGAGGCAGTGGCATCCATATCAGGAGTCATCCTATTCGACATACATAAAGGAGAATCAGTACATGCATGCTAAATGCATTAGATGAGGTGTTAGAGAAGGTGTTTTCACATGAGTATGAGGATTTCTATCGGAAACATGTTAGCATTCTATGCTAATTCTGTAAGTATGTGATCTTTCACACACATCTGATTTAGGGTCTTCTATAGCCTAAATTCAGATTAGGGTTTGCTGAATATTAGTTTTAAACTGATCTTTCCTCTTTCTATCATTCATCTACACTCTTCTATAACCTATCTGGTCATACATCTCACACATATTCAGATTTCTATCCTTACATCTGAATATTCTTGTAAATTCTGTACATACACTCTTCCATCGATTACTGTTCACATAGAGTGGTTGAGATTTTGACTCACATTGTAAATTGACATTTGTATATATGATGGTGTGAGTAAGCAATGGCTTACGTAGCACCTTGAACATGTTGTCTAATCTCTCTCTATCTTTGTCTCATCGTTGTATGATTAAGTGTTGTATGTTTATGTTTGTCAATTTTGGAAGAAGCTGGAATCTGTGTTGTAGATCCTGGAAAACCTGTGGGACATGTGGAATTAGTTATGGGCCTATCTAATTTCCAACATTTGGTATCAGAGCTCCCAGACTACCAGCATATGGTTTCAGAGCATTTTCTAACATTTGACATATGATATATACACTTAATCTAGATGAGTAGAGATTTGAGAATTAGACAATTGAATCACATGTTTATTTATCAGTGTGGAGTATGAAGTTGATGATCGGTTAGCGGCCAAATACTTTTGGAAGAGTAAAGATACTTTAAAAAAGTATTGCATGAAGACCAAGACTCGATGAAGAGAAGGCTACTTCAAATTCAAGGAAAAAGAGTGGTTTGAAGAAGATGAAGGAACCAAATCAACATTAAATCACAGGTCTTAGTTTCTACTATTAGATTGTCAATTTTAGGTCATATCTTAGAAGAGAAGTTATGAAGAGATTTAAAGGATTCAAGAAGCACTTTTAAAAACTTTCATTACTTTGAAAGTTAAAAGCTCATCCAAGAAGACAAATTTGGAGGCTAGATCAGTTTTGTTTTCAACCAACACAAGGTTGGAAGTTTTTTTGATCAGATTTTGTACCTAGAGAGGTGATTCAGCATTCAGTTAACTCAAGGAAAAGGTTGGTAAATTCAGACATATCAGTCAAATTTGAAGCAGAATTTTGATTCCTCATATGCTGAGATGGTAGAAGCATGTTTTATCTTCTATGTTCACTTCCATTTATATACAATGTTTGTTTTGTCTCTTACTCTTAGCATTAGAGGAAGAGCAAAATTCATTTGAAGAAATTAAGAGTGCTTGTTACTTCAAGATGAAGAGAACAAAAGGTATAAAAGAGAAGTTTGAAGATGTTGACATCTTGAAGTGGAAGAAAGATGAAGAAGAAAGTCCAACAATTCCAAAGGGAAAGTAAGACTTCCTTTTTCTCTTATATTTTCCATATCTTTTTTCTACTTTTATTCTCTACATCCAAAGACAAGTCTATAAGAACATCTTGTGTGAAGAAGATAGTTTGGAGAAGAAGAAGTTTCTTGTCTTGCATTATACTTGGTCATGTTTTAGTAGGTTTTGGACAAAGAATTGCATTGAGAGAAAGAAAAGAAGAAGATATCTAAGACAACTTATATGTTTTGACTCATATGTGTATGAGTTATGTATAAGTTGAAAATTTTGAGCAGGCAGCTTATATGTTCCCTCAAAGAATTCTTGGAGTGTCAATTCAGAGCTACTTGGTATATGACAAGTTGCAGAGAAGTATATTTCTTCTTTATCTAACTCTTGAGGTAAAAGAGTATCTATAGCAGATGTTGGAGACTTAGAGTGAGGTTTTTTGTTTGAAAAAATCACCTCATATTCAGTATATTCAGTATACTCAGAAAATTCAGAGTTTTTGGAGGAAAATTCAGAATATTTTTAGAAAATTCAGAAAATCCAGTATTTTCAGAAAATTCGGAAAATTCAGTATTTTCAGAAAGTTCAGAAAAATTCAGATTTTTTTGATGTACGAGTCAGATGGAGAATCTACTTTCTATGTTTTGATTTTTGGATACATGCTTCTATTCAAAAAGGTGTTCCATCAGATCCTATCACTTGATTGAGAAGTGGAGTTAGCCAAAAGAAAGTCAAGCAGATACTATCACATTTCACTCGGGAAGAATATGAAGATACGAAGTATCAACTTGCAGCTTTTGGAGTTCTCAAGGTGAGAGTTTGTCCACTTGTGTTCTAGTAAGAATTACAGATGCTTAGGAAGGATTTAGTTGAAGAAAAGTTCTACAACTTTATGTAAGAAGCATGGACACTTAGAGACATTCAGTAGCAAATCAAACATTCAGTCATGAAGGTTTGATGAGAGCTGATTCTACACGGGTATTTTGTTGAAGAGATCATAGATCTTGAATGATCTTGAATGATCTTGAGTATTTTTGAGTCAGATATCTATTCTTTGTTTGTAAAGTTCTTAGCATTGGAAGAAGTAAGTCAAAGATTCAGATTCTATGAGATTAGTGTTGCAGAGAAATAGAAGAAGATACTTGTCATGTTGTAGAAGATTATGAATCCTAAAATGCTTTCAGCTAGGTTTTTGTTCTGATGTAATATATAAGCTAACCTTATTCTAGATTATGGGAAGCTTAGGAATGACAGTGAAAGCTATTAGCATGTGCACTGCTAATAAAAAGGGTTGAGATATTTTGTTTAAGACACAGGTATTGTTGATATGGTAGCAATGCTAAACTGAAGATTAGATTTATTGAAAGTAGGAAGACGTTCCAGATTTCATAAAAGTATGATATACTTTGAAGAATTCTGATACTAGTGTTAAATCATCCAGGGGCGTGATGAAACATGAAGACTTATTTTCAGCCATATGTGAAAGAATACAGAATCATATCTACAGGTATTCCTATATTTCCTTTGCAGTTTCTCTTTATGTTCCAGCTTCTGAAGAAGAAGGAAGAAGAAGAATGTCTGGAGAAAGTTCCCGTTGGGTGTTCCTGTTCGCGAGAGAGATCAGATTTGGGAGAAAACCCTAACCCTAATTTTTTGCTGAATTAGGGTTTTTACCTCATTTGATAGCTCTCAGCTTACAGATCATAAAAATGTCATCAAATCATTCATCAGGTGGTCAAATGTCTGAAAAAGCTAGTCTAAAGCACTCTTCAGCGATAATTTTAAATTAAAGCAAAGTATGGCTAAAAAAGCGATGCGTTTTTAGAAAACTTACGATCTCAACTTTAATTAACGAATAGCTTTATTTTAGCAAATTTTTTTTGCAAGTCCATCATGCCTATATAATAGAGGCTCTTGGCCACTTAACATCCAACATCAGCTTTGAGGTCTCTTTGAGGTGGTTGTGCTGTAGCACACATGGGGCAGCCATGGTGGACGTATGGAAAGCTATGGAGCAGCTTGTGAAGCATATTAGGAGCAGCCATGAAGTTCTTCTTGGAGAAGAGTGTGCTCACACTCTTGCTTATGGAGAAGACTTACCTATCAGCAGCTTGGTGGTGTTGATCATCCATGTACATGATGTATTTGAAGATTGTCTTCTACATGAAGATTATGGAGTACTTCAACATAAGATTGCATCTTAACATAAGATTGCAGGTACTACTTGGCATACATGGAGACAGTGGCATCTATATCAAGAGTCTCCCTATTCGGCATACATAAAGGAGAATCAGTACATGCATGCTACATGCATGAGATGAGGTGTTAGAGAAGGTGTTTTCACATGAGTATTAGGATTTCTGTCAGCAACATGTTAGCATTCTATGCTAATTCTGTAAGTATGTGATCTTTCACACACACATCTGATATAGGGTCTTCCATAGCCTCAATTCAGATTAGGGTTTGCTGAATATCAGTTGTAAACTGATCTTTCCTCTTTCTGTCACTCATATACACTCTTCTATAACCTATCAGGTCGATTTCTGTCCTTACATCTGAATATTCTCGTAAATTTTGTACATACACTCTTCCATCTATTACTGTTCACACAGAGTGGTTGAGATTTTGACTCCCATATTGTAAATTGCCATTTGTATATATGATGGTGTGATTAAGCAGTGGCTTATGTAGCACTTTGAACATATTGTCTAATCTCTCTCTATCTATGTCTCATCATTGTATGATTAAGTGTTGTATGTTCATGTTTGTTAATTTTGGAAAAGTTTGAATCTGTGTTGTAGATCCTGGAAAACCTGTGGGACTTGTGGAATTAGTTATGGGCCTACCTAATTTCCAACATCTTATTGTCATGAGTGGAGGCACAATTGTTTCTGAGAAGCTTTGCATCATTAAAAGCAATGTCTTAGTTTCATATAACCTTCTCTCAACTAAGGTCTAATATGCACATATGCATCAAAGCTAAAGATGCATATGTGGTCATAAGAACACACACACACACACACACACATGTAGTGGTTAAAACTCAGAGCGCGCGCGCGCACACACACACACACACACACACACACACACACACACACACACACATACACACACGTGTGTGTGTGTGTGTATTCGCTCTGAATTTTAACCACTACATGCTCATATTGCTAGTCCTACCAAAAAGAGGTAATCGGTTCAATCAAATAAGTTTCAGGGTATCAAAAAGCATAGCTTGAAGGGCATATCAAAGCTGTTCATGGTCTCTTTTTTTGCATCAGTTTTTGTTCCATTGTTTTCTTTGATCTATCTTCTCTTTTCTATAATGTGGAGTTCAAGCCGCACAGTTGGTGTACTTTATGGTGCTCTTTCAGATTGATGTAGTTTCTTGTTCTGAAAAGGGACGGAGGTTTTGTACTTCATGAATATCAGTGTTTGGCCTCTGTGTTTATGAGAATTTTTTTGATAATTTCTCTTTTGTAATTTTTTTTCTGAGTGATATGATGTATTTCTTTGGTGATGCAGGCTCATCTTGGCATTTTTTGCAAGTGCATTTCCTGATTCTCATTTACTTCAACAACTTGGTGATTCTGTGTTTTTTATGTGCCCCCCTTCCAAAACAGCCCCGAATTATTGCAATTACATTTTGTGTTGTAGTTCTGTGCATAATAAAGTTGATGGCTATGTTGTCTATGAGTCTATATGCTGAATGTATGATGTGTAATTTTGCGATTTATAAATCTAGGGAGCAGTTGCAAGATATGAAGGGTAGTTCTAGCATTTATAGAATAAAAGTTGGTAGTTCCAAGATTTCATGTGATAATGTTCCATGTTTGATTCTACTTATTTGTTATATTAGATAGTTTGCTGAAACAATACCTTTTGAGTCAAATGAGGTTTGCCATGCCCATATGATGTCTGACAGCTGCTTACAAGTGACTTCCCAGAGTTACCGTGAACATATTTCAAAATATATTTCTCATCATGGATAGTTGTTTTTTCTCTTTTCCAGGCAGGCCAAGAGTCTTTCAGATCCATTACAAGATCATATTATAGAGGAGCAGCAGGGGCATTGCTTGTATATGACATAACCAGGTTAAGTCAAACTCGAATCTGTGGGGTAATTTAATACATTCATTGCATGGATTTAATTGAAGCACACTATGAGACTGTCGTAGCTTGTGTACAGGTATGTGTAGTGTATGGGCAAGGTATCAGCTTAAATATTAATTGATCTTTACTAGCCCATGGGATTGGTCATTCTGATTAAAGATTTCAGAAATACTTCCAAGGTTACATATTGGTTTCTTTATTTTCAATCTGTTTGCATGTCTTAACCAAAAAAGATAAAACACACAAGCCTAAGCAAATTTTTAGTGTTGCTTAGACTTGTACTACTGTCTTTTTTGTTGTTTTCATATGAATTGAATGCAAATGGCGATAGACTTATAATGCTTTTGTTGAGCTAATTCAAGATTTTATATGCGAAAACACAAACAGAGGCACATGCTTATGCATGTCACCTGTAAGCGTGCATGCATGTGCACAAGCACACAAGACACACACATTTACTAGATGCTTAGTCTTTTTTCCTTTTCTAGTTTGAATTATTAGAGGATCTTTGACCTTGGTTGAACTAGCAAAAAGGCTAAATTATATTAAAATATTTTATAAAAGCCCAAAATTGTACAAGCTTCATCTCTTTGTTCTGTCCCTCTCTCTTTCTCTCTCTATCTGTGTTTTCTCCACACGTGCAAGATAGCTGGGCAGCTCTCTATGTTCAGTTAGGCACTTGCTTTCATGTATGTTGTCTACATTGAGTCCTTCAAACTCTTCCAATTGGTATAAGCTGTGTAATGGTTTTCATGAAGAGGATGTCATGGACACCTTCTGGTCGAGCGGTAGTAAAGAGCACATGAAACCTACAGAATCTGTGTTTCACTTTGGAGCCCATGTGTAATTGGGAAGCTTCTTGGTGGGGTTTTTGACTTGGTCCAAGTTATCGAATAGTCCAATTTCGATAGAGTATTTTTTGGAAAACCTAAAACACATTATTTCGTGACTTTTCTGTGAGCTTCTCTCTCTCTCTCTCTCTCTGTCTGAAATATTTCAGTTGGTCCAAGTTGTTGAAAGGCCTGATTTTAATAGAAATACTTTTCCATCACCTGAATTACATTATCTTGGGAATTTTGTGTGAGCTTCTCTTCCTCTTATTTACTCATGGCCAGGATTGTGGAATACTCAAATGCATGCATACATCTTGGGGAAGTTTTTACTTGGCCCATATTTTCGATTAGCAGAGCAACAGAGACCAGGTTTATGAGGGTCTATACAGACCTGGGAAGGTTAGATAGAAAATATATTCACAGATAAAGTTCCAGGAACCTCAAAGAAAGCTTCAGCTTTTTGATACACGTGGCATCAACTATGCTCTGGCTGTATAGCTTGATATCCTCAGTGAATCATCACCGCAGAACTTATAGCATAGATGGCCAGAGATGCATGGACATTGGAGAGGCTCTAATTCTTCGGATGGTTTGAGCTAAGGCTTCAATATGACATGGGATTATGTGCTAGCTGCTTCTCCTTTGGAGATTCAGGCACTGACTGGATCAATTTATTTGATCCAGAGTTTATGGAACCTATCAGAATATAGGTATGTTCGGATTTCTCTTGAATTCTCTCAAGAGTCAGACTTAGAGTGAGACACAACATGTTGATATGGACAGATGACATCATGGTTCCAGTCACATGGTTTCAGCACTGACAAGCTTATCTCCTTTTCAATATTCCTAGGAGGAAGCACCCTCTTTTAGACTTACATGGACAGAGATTAGTAGAGTTGATTGCCGCAGCTTGAGACTAAGCAAACCTGGATAGACCAGAACATGAGTTGGGACAAAGATAACTTTCTAAAGAGAACAGCTTCTTCTTCTTGTCACCTGCTAAGTCAGAACATGTGCTTGTCAAAGAGAACTAAAGACAAAGCTTCATCACTATGTTTTTACCCAGCATGTTATGAGATACCTGGCTGTTTTAATTGTCTATTTGAAGAAAGATTCGGACCACTTGCAAAAATCATGAAATACAAGGACGAAAGCATGGTTGATCCAGTTCGTGCACCGATTGCTGTCAGAATGGCATTTTATTTGGTACACACCAAATAGATAAGATGCTTAAGGTGTACAATCACAATTGGACTTGGGTTCAAATTTTTATTTGTGAATTTGTTGTATTCTTTATGAAATTTTTGTCCGTTTTGAGCCCTCATACAATGGTATACTATTCCACTCAAGTTTCAGAGAGTATCTCATCCATGGCCATAGCGATTTGTCTCATCTCCATTGTGAGTCATCACCATAGGTCATAGGTTGTAAGCTGTAGCTTGAGTTACCTTAGTACTCAAGCATTGACTTTCTAGCTCGAATGGAAGATTGCTTCAATGATCATATTTGCAAATCACTTTACACTAATGATTGGAGAATATTTTCTCATCAACTCACGTGAGTTAACTACTACCGCAAGTCTTCAATTTTGATAATGTGATTGTTACAACTTACCTTGAGTCTTGGCAAATCTTGAGAATTTTCCATTGTCGTAATGAACCTTGCATTTCATCCATCATCTTGAACCCATTCTATTGATTGGTCAATAGTCGCACTTATTCCACACATCATTTTCCATTTCACCTAACCATCTTACATGTTAAAAAGTTCATTTTGATCATAGTAAAGATTTTCTTTCAACATTGAAAATTGAGGCAAATTATGAAAAAATGCTCATGATTTGGGAATGTTTTGTGCTTTGAAACTATTTTATTATTTATAATTTTTCTTTTCTTCTATATGCGCGCGCGCACACACACACACATACATATCTCTGTGTGTGTACATATGTATATAATATATATATGCGCGTGCACACACACACACATACGTATCTGTGTGTGTGTGTGTACATATGTATATATATGTATGTACTATGTATATATGTGTCTGTCTGTATGTATGTATGTATGTATGTATGTATGTATGTATGTATGTATGTATGTATGTATGTATGTATGTATGTATGTATGTATGTATGTATGTATGTATGTATGTATGTATGTATGTATGTATGTATGTATGTATGTATGTATGTATGTATGTATGTATGTATGTATGTATGTATGTATGTATGTATGTATGTATGTATGTATGTATGTATGTATGTATGTATGTATGTATGTATGTATGTATGTATGTATCTCTCTCTCTATCTATCTATCTATCTATCTATCTATCTATATATATATATATATATAGTGATTGCCATCGTGGGGCAGTCTAATACTATAGAAGGAGACCCTTGGGGTCATTGTTGAACATATCTTGGGCATCCAAGGACCATCTCTTGATCGGCTCAAGGGATTACATCAGCTTGGAGGTGTTCTAGCTTCTCGAGGAGGTCCTCTAACTTCTGGTGCAACTTTGGAGGAGATTTTGACAGCC
Organism: Ceratopteris richardii; assembly: GCA_020310875.1. Classification (NCBI taxonomy): domain Eukaryota; kingdom Viridiplantae; phylum Streptophyta; class Polypodiopsida; order Polypodiales; family Pteridaceae; genus Ceratopteris; species Ceratopteris richardii. The sequence continues at coordinate 42,199 of MU260381.1, forward strand.
AACCATCAGCGTCTTGCTGAATTTTGTGAGTAGTAAGTTCTATATTTTGTCCTATTCTTTTGATATTGCTATTCCTAGGCTTCATGCCTTCTACATCGGCATAAGGAGGAGCTTCCCTTGTTATTGAATTAGGGTTTGCTATACAAACAGTTCTCATCTGTTTTTATTCACTTCAAACTCACATACATACACTCTTCATACCTCTTAGGCACTTTATGAACAAAATCTTGTATCTAGTTCCTGAAATTCTGCTTAGATTCATAGTTTGTAACTACATTAAGCACATATTCAGATTTTGTATCTACATTCAACACATTTAGCACACATTCAGTTTTCTAGTCATATAAAGACACTTTGTAATTTGTCAGTGAATATCAGCTAGTGCAGGTAAGCATTTTTGTTTATTGTACACTTTGACAAGTTGTGTATTCTCTCTCTACTTCTCGTTCATCTAATTTTGAGTTGTAAGGTATGTATGCTAAGGTTCATTTGTTGGAAGATCCTGAAAGCCTATGATTATTGTAATTAATGCCCACTCCATTTCCTAGAATTGGTATCGGAGCATAGTTGACATACACCATTAATAGGATGAGTAATTATAGACTTGAGAATTGCTTTATCTTCCGAAGACCTGGTGTTTCAATTTTTGCTCAACAGGAGGTTAGTAAAGAAGAAGAAGAAAAAATTATGTCATCATTAAGATCATTCAGAACTTCTCGTTAGCCTTGGTTGAAGTTAGAGAAATTCTGTCAAAGAAAGAATTCTGTTAGGAAAGCACATCTAAGAAGTGAGTTAATCAACACAAGGATGAAAGTTGGTGATTTAGTTCAGTCACATATTTTGAAGCTCAAAGTTGGTGAGTCGGTTTAGTCGCACAATTTGAAGTTCAAAGTTCAGTTGCACATTCATATCGAGATTTAGTCAAAATCAGTTAGGTTTATGCACATTCAGCTCAAGGTTCAATGGAAATTGGTTAAGATATATTTTCAGACATCCGAAGTTTTGCAGAGATCCGAATTTTTGCAAACATTCGAAGTTTTGCAGAGATCCGAAGTTTTGCAGAGATCCTAAGTTTTGTAGACATCCGAAGTTTTACAGATTTGTGAACTTTATGCCATTATGACATTGAAGGGGGGATTGTTAGAAACAATGTCAGAATAGCATGAAACCCTAATTTTCAATACTTAACCAAATTTTGGTCTTAGAAGGTAAAAAATTATTATGAGCTCATCAATTAGTACTTCAAAAGAGCTTTCATTTGGTGTATAACATTAAGTCATCAAAGATCCAGAGATGGTGAAAAAGCCTAGCCCTAATTTTTGCTCAAATAAGGTTTTTACAGATTCTTGTTCTTCTCAAACTCTTAAAGTTAGTTGAAGCTCCGATTGTGAGATCGTGGCTAATTTAGGCTAAAAAGCAAAAATTACGATAATAAAATCAGATCGCTTTTCAGATGATTTTTCGTAAAAAGCGTCACCAAAAGCAGCTTTTGCACATGTTTTTTGTGGTTGCATCATGGGCAGTCCAATACTATATAAGGAGATGCTTGGGGTCGTTGTTGGACATCTCTTGGTCATCCAAGGATCATCTCTAGATCAGCTCAAGGGATTACATCAGCTTGGAGGTGTTCTAGCTTTTGGAGGAGTTGTGCTCTAACTTCTGGTGCAGCTTTGGAGGAAATTTTGGCAGCCAACAATCAACATCTTGCTGAATTTTGTGAGTAACAAGTTCTATGTTTTGTCCTCTTCTTTTGGTGTTGCTATTCCTAAGCTTCATGCCTTCTACATCAACATAAGGAGGAACTTCCCTTGTTATTCAGTTAGGGTTTTCTGTACAAATAGTTCTTAGCTGATTCTATTCACTTCAAACTCACATACACACACTCTTCATACCTCTTGGGCACTTTATGAACAAACTCTTGTATCTAGTTCTAGAAATTCTGCCTAGATTCATATTTTCTAACTACATTAAGCACACATTCAGATTTTGTATATACATTATGCACATTTAGCACACATTCAGTTTTCTAGTCATATACAAACACATTGTAATTTGTCAGTGAATATCAGTTAGTGTAGGTAAGCATTTTCGCTTATTGTACGCTTGGACAAGTTGTTTATTCTCTCTCTACTTCTCATTCATCTAATTTTGAGTCTTAAGGTATGTAAGGTAAGGTTTGTTGGAAGATCATGAAAACCTATGATTATTGTAATTGAGGCCCATCCCATTTCCTACAATTATTACTATTTTGCAAAAATAAGACAAATCCAAATCTTGACAGAGTGATAGTACCCATTCAAAAGAAGAGAAAAGGCTTAAAGGAAACAACTATGCATCCATGCAAAATTAATGGAGGTAAAACTCATAAATCAGAATTTTGTTACAAAAAGGAGGAGAAAAAGTCAGAGATTGGATTCATAGAAGTTCAAGAAGAAAATAAGGTGAACAAAATTGAAGATGTGAATTATGGGCTCTAACCTATGTGAAATCTCTTTGTATATGTGTGTGTGGGTAGGTGTAGATAAGAGTATATTGTCTTGATTTGAAAGGATTGGCCATCCTTAAGAATCATGATGATGTATTTTTAGTCTACATGCTATTTTAAATGTATCATCCTTTGTTGTCTCTATTCATCCAGGAAAATACTTTGTTTAGAAGAGAATGGGATGTGTGAGTACTCTTTGTGTATGTGTTCATTGGAGAGTGCTTTTTGTGTAAAAGTCTCTGTGTGTGTTTGTGTGGACACTTTGCATGATATGTGACATTTATATGTTTATATAGGTATCAGAATATGTGTATAAACCTCATGTGGGACGTGTGTGTGCATGACACCCATAGCATCATTTTAGGAGGGGAATTGTTGAAAAGTGCTCAAAAGGGTCAAACTTCCACTAGGTGAAGCCTACTTGCTGGTCAACTCAGAAATTTGACTCATTGAAAGCCAGGTTAAAAATGGTCAAAATTTTCATGTGAAGATTTTTACATATTTGTGTAGTGCTCAAAGAGAGCTTTCCAATCATATATAACACTCAGCTATTTGACATCATATGCCCCTTCAAAACTCCAACCCTAATTTCAGGTCTAAAGTCCACAAAGAGCTTTAAAAGCAACTTCTAAATCAATGGAGCTAATTTAAAATTACAAAAACACAAGATCCAATGGAGGAGCATCCATACACCTATTGTTAGACTCGCCACATCATCAAAAGTGCCACGTCAGCGCACACATGTGATTTGCACAAAAATTGGAGTCTAAAAGAAACTTTTAGTAGAGTTTTTTTGCTAGCTTTTCACTAGGTCGTATAGTTTTTTCGCTAGCTTTTCATTAGGAGTATTCTACTATAAAAGGACCACTTTGGTGGGATGTATGCACATATGAGCATTGTACCATTCAGCCTTTTGGCATTGTATGTGAGTGTGAGTGTATGGAGCTTGTAGTTTGCTCCTCTACATATTGTATGTCTTGTCCATTAGTTCCCTCTCCCTTTACTTTCTCTCTCTCTCTCTCTCTCTTGTTTTGAGTAATTGTGGGCTTAATTTTTAACAAGTATGTCTCTAAGTAGCTCGTGTGCAATACAAGCATCGTGACCCCTTGAGGCCAATCAAGCCCGTTCGCTACCCCTCAAGTTCTCTAAGCATCTAGATATCCTCTCAAAGCATCACCAACCATCATTGGGTCACCCTAAGGTACACTCCATTTTGCCACTTTGGAGATCACGAGGCTAATAGAGTGTCTTCATGCTCTCCTCTCTCCCCCTATGTGGTTTTTGCATCCATGTAGAAAACCAAATGGATCCTGTTGCAGCCCTGCAACACAAGCCATATCCACAAACATAGAAAGGGAAGACATTTCCCCAAAACTAGAACCCCACAAAATCTTCAGCGATCAGGATCATATTGGCCTTGCATGAAGAAGAACGTTCACACTTATGTGCCATAGCGCATGAAGTGCCAAGTCTTGCCTCCAATTGAACACACTACCCTATACCAGCTTATAGTAGTGCCTACTTGGAGCAATCACATAGTAGAATATTTACGTGATTGTAAGTTCTCCAAAGGAACTGATAGAGTCAAACAAAAGACCTTAGAAAAATCTTGTTGAGACTATGCACTCATAGGCAATCAACTATAGAGATGAGCTCAAGACGATTTCTTACAACTATGCATACATGATGATGAATATTGGCCAATTTTAGCAAGACTCACCTCCCAGCCATAGGGTCCACAACGACTTACCCTTGAGCATGGTTCCTGGGAGCCTATAGCTAACGAGCAGGTGGCCATCCCCTCAAGGGCATGGTGTCCCATACCACCATGTCCACACGCTATAGGTTGTGGGGGACTCTACCAAGGACCAAGAGTCAAAGAGGCTTATAAGAGGAATATCTAACAAATGAACCCAAGGGTTCTATCTATAGATGCTTTTAAGGAGGTGGCCCAGCTCACACTGGGTGGCACTCCACACTTGGCTAGACACTTCGACTGCAGGCATCTATCTTGATGTTCTTTGGGTTTGGGGATGCAACAGGTGGTATTCTTGATGAGGTTTCATTTCTAGCTTGCATATTCTGTCAGCCATGCATTTAGTTGAATGTTCCCTATCTTTAGTTTGTACACTCAGCAGGGGCCAAGAACTCTAGAACAGCATCCTATCCACCATTGGGCAAGGCAAATCTTTCTTGACTTTGGGGGGGCTTAATATGAGATTTTATTGCTATTATTTTGGCTTCGCTAGGAGTATTTCCAACTTTGCATGCTGTCTTTATTCTCAACGGGTTATTCTTTCTATTATGCAATGTTGTAACTTGTAAGTACTGATTATGAATATTCATTGTCTTTGTTCAGGTATACTTTTGGAGAGGCTTTCATCATTTTTTGAGTCATTGAGCTATAAAATATTAGACAATATTTTAAATACATGGAACATAATTTTGATAGAGAAGGTGGTTGTGAGCTTTCTTCTAATTTATTATTTTATGGGAGAGGTTTTTTCCCTTGTTCTGAAAAAATGTTTGTACTTAAAAAAAGCTTGATGTAAGTAATATGTGTGAGGCTTTGTCTGCTTATGACTTCCAAGGGCTTTTTCCATTTTGTTGTTTACTGCTTTCCTTCCCATTGAAAAAAAAGAACGGGGGAGGAAGGAACTCCCTTTTCTCTTTGTTGCATTCCCCTTACTTTTCCTTTCTTTTCTCCTGCAAATCTTTTCCTACTGTTCTCTAAATTGAAAACAACATCATCTGCCTGATCATAGAAAGTACAATTAGATGTAGTGCAAACAAGAATGTAACTAATTTTTGCTGCTCATCTTGATTCCTTTATATCGTTTGACCTTACTGAAGAAATGAATGTGGTCCTTTTTCAGAAGAGAGACATTCAACCATCTTGCAGGCTGGCTTGAAGATGCATGTAATCATGCCAACTCAAATATGACCATCATGCTCATTGGGAACAAATGTGATCTTTCACATAGGAGAGCCGTAACATTTGAAGAAGGACAGCAGTTTGCTAAGGACAATGGTCTAATTTTTATGGAAACATCTGCAAAAACAGCACAAAACGTGGAAGAGGTAGCTGATTTTACTCCTTATCTTAGACTTGCAATTTCTCTCATCTCTATTTTGAAATGCAAAGAGGAAAAATATTTTGCTGATTTCTGGCATTTTTTTGATAATATGCCAGGCTTTTGTTAGTACTGCTTCTAAAATTTACAAGAAAATTGAGCAGGGTATCTTTGATGTCTCAAATGAGGTAAGCTACGACCCCCAATCTAGGAGAAGTGTATTCTTTCAAACTAAATCCCATGCGCTTTATCCTATTGATCTATGTATCTTACTGTAATTACTAGATGTGCCTATTTAAGTACTTGACAGTATACTGTTGGTTGTGGAGAGCATTATTTTAGAATAATCTGTTGATCACCTGATCATCATTCTACTCCATACTCTCTTCTCCTTCCCTGCTACATTGAAAACAGGCATATGCACACACTTCTATATGTGCATGCATGCAGTAAACATGAGTGCACACACCTGTACGTGCGCATGCGCGCGCGCGCGCACACACACACACACACACACACACACACACACACACACACACACACACACACACACACACACACACATATACACGGATGCATAAGTGTGCATGGACACACACATGCAGAGTCATGCACACATTCACACATGCATATGCATTCATGCCTTTGAAGTTATTAATATATCATCCCCCCTCCCTTGCTTCCTTGTGTCGAGAGAGAGGAGGGAGGGAGGGAAGAGACGGAGGGAGGGAGGGGAGGGAGGAGGGGATGGAGGGGAGGGGGGGATGGAGGGGAGGGGGGGATGGAAGGGGGGGAGAGAGAGAGAGAAAGAAAGAAAGAAAGAAAGTGATATTAACGTCTTGGAAAGGCCAAACTTGGCCTATGAGACAAAACCATGTACAACTGTAGTAACCTTTGTGTAGAAATAAAACAGAATAGTACTCGCTGCACATAACTGTGTAGGCTGAAAAGGGCTGGAAATAACCACAGGGTAGTGTACCGGGTGATGGAGAGGTAGTGGGGATAATGTAATAATGTAGTGGTGCATGGGGAGATGTGGCTCTGACTCTGCAGATAATGACCACCTAATACATGGGGGCCCATGATGGGAGTGAAAATATGTATTCTAACTACAGATAATGGGTGGGGGTGGATGGAGTATGTGGTACATCGGTGGCGGTCTGAGTGTCTCCTGAAGGAAGGCTACCCTGGTGGTGGTGGTGCACCTCTGCTCCATCATGTGGCCATGGGCTATCATGATGCATGAAATGTCCTTCTGGTATAGTCGTGGTCGTCCGTATCTAGCCCTATGTGGTCGACGTCGTATTCTCTGTGCCGTCGCCTGCTCGAGCGTGAGCCCTATGCCTCGGGAAGGCGGGCCCGTCGGCTCCTCGCTCTCTATCTCTGTATGGCATACTGGGCACCATCTCTCCTCTCTAGGGACTCCCCTGGTCCGACCACTCTCGATCTTGAGCTGATGTGATGAAACTCGAAGCTTCCCAATGACGACTCGGAGGTGGTGTGGTAGGTATGTCTGCATGTATCGTGGAGTCTCAGTGAAGCCCTGGTTTGAGATATGTAGAAAATGCTCACGGTAGTGAAGCATTTTCGGTGGCAGTGTACCCATGGGGCTAATCCATGTCCTCTGTATGTATGTATGTATGCCATATCTCCTGTCGAATGACCCTATTCCTCTCCTGATGGAAGAGCGAATAGGTGGGGGCCTGTAAGTCATACTGTAGTGGTGGTAGTTTGTCTATGTCAAACCCATGGTGGGCCAGCCAATCTCGTGTCTGTGCGTACCATGAGGAGGTGTCTCCTGCTAATGCCATGTCACGTGATGCCTGGAAAGCTCGATAAGTGATGCGCTCTGTATCCATGCTCCGGATCCTGTGTAATAGGCATACTGTATGGAACAGTGCCTCTACTACCATCGGTGGTAGAGCGAGCTCTGCTATGATGATATCATGTGGTATCGAAGGCTTGTTGCGGATGAGTCTGGCAATCATGAGAATCTGTGGCCTCTCCAATGCTATCCATGCTGATGTAGCTAACCCCGGCCCCCATATGGCTGCTCCATATATGAGCGCTGGTGTAACCAAAGTGTCGAAGAGCCATCCCGTTGTGCGGGGCTCCTGAAAGTGTGCCTGGTGGCGCTGTCTCTCCATCAAGGCTAGTGATGTGTATCCACCTGTGATGCCATCCTGGGCTGCCTGAGACAGAGAGAAAACTCCAGAGAGTCTGCTGTGAATGTCACGCCGAGATAGACATCTGATCCGACTACCTCAATCGGTCCGCCTGCTACTGTGAAAGAACTATGTCTCCTCACTTGTGCGGATGTATGAAAAATCATAACCTTGGTTTTACCAAGGTTCACAGATAGCCCTCTATGTATGGAGAAGTCGTCTAGGCCACGTAGGTGGTGCTCTAGAGTCTAGACCTTCTGCGGACTCTGAAACCAGCACAATATCGTCAGCGTATAAAAGAATATGAACAGTGGTCCCTCGTACCTCAACGCCCTCCCCTCCCTGCTGTCGTATGAAGTCCACTATCTCATCAATGTGTAGACCAAAGAGGGTGGGTGAAAGAGGGAACCCTTGCTTCACTCCGATGGTGCTAGCAAGTGAGTGAGATAAGCCTCTTGGACATCTGACTCTACCAGATACTCTCTCATATAAGGCATGGATCCCCCATATCATCTCATCTGGAGCATCGATATCAAGTAGGCGTCTGAAGAGTCTCTCCCTGAGAACTGTGTCGAAGGCTTTGCGGAAGTCCACAAAGAAGCAGCATAGTCTCCTCTTCCTCACTCTTGCCTGGTCGATCAGGCATCTCAGAGTGAAGCTGTGGTCAATGGTAGGGTAATCTCGTCTGATACCTTCCTGTCTTGGAGCCCTGATGCCCTTACTCTCGGCGAGGGTGCTCAACTCTGTCTCTAGCATTGCCTCATATAATTTGGCCAATATGGGGCCAATCATGATCATCCAATATGTAGCTGGATCCATAACATCACTTGACTTATGAATGGGCACTATGGTGTGCTCAGTCCATGAGTCAGGGAACCCTTCAACCAATGCAGAGTTGAAGAGGTGGGTAATGAGCGGTGCAAGAGTCGTGCATCCGTAGATGAGATGTTTTGCATGTAAACTAAACTGGTCATGGGCTCTTCCATGCTGTAAATGGGAAATAGCGTGGCTCACCATAGTGGGTGTGAAGAAGTGAGAGCTAGTGGGGAGTGAGCTCTGCGGCACGGGAATGGGGGGCTGGTGTGGGATCTGGTATAGGCTCTGTGCATAGCTATGCCAAATGCTCGGATCCCGAATGGGTGTCTGTTCTCTCCTCTCCCTTAGATGTCACCATGCCATTGCACTATTCGGACTCATGAGCAAATGGTAGATATCCGAGTACTGTCTCTCCTCCCATTCCCGCTGCTTAGGCGAGTAAGGCTCTGCATGCGCCGCTGTGCCTGTCTGTGTGTAATATCCCCTCTAAGCTCTAAAATCCGTAGATGCTTCCTTAGCTCTCGACAATCTGCATGGTACCAACGGTTCTGGGCCATGGATCCTGTGCACGGAGGATGTGTATGTGTTCGATGTGGAAAACTGTTGATAGCTGAGTCATGAAGGATGGTGGTGATCTGTGATGTAAGTGTGTCCAAAGATGAGAGTGGATCGAGGGAGAGTAGCCTGGTGTGTAAGTGGTGTGCGTAAACATGTGAGAGCTCGTGTGTGAAGTGTATCGTGGTGTGTGGCTCAATGAGTGAGGGAGGGTCTAATGGGATAGGAGATGAAAGTGTGAATGTGATATACGTATGGTCAACACTAAGTGGACGTCGTCCAATACTAAGTGAGGGGAGAAGTCAAGCTCCAGAGTTGGCACCTAAAATGTAGTCGACCGTGCTCTCACCCCCTCCTTGAGGGAAGCAAGTTCATCCGGATCTTTGCCCCTCATGAGCTGTGGATGGTCCATGTCATATGCCTCGCACTGACGTGATTGGGTGCGGCCATTGAAGTCCCCAATAAGGAAGAATTCACCTAGGGTACTGTAATGTAGTATCTCATCTGAAAGTGCTTAATATGGTGAGTCTCTCTCTCGGGTCAGTCCCCCAAGGTCTTGTCTTGCGTATCGGGATCCGCTTGGTGGGAATTAGCATATGGCAATGTAAACCTAGATCTCTGGTGCTATCTCCATGCGGACCCACATGTATCGTGCTTGGAGAGGGGGGGAGAGAGAGAGGGGGGGAGAGAGAGAGAGAGAGAGAGAGAGAGAGAGAGAGAGAGAGAGAGAGAGAGAGAGAGAGAGAGAGAGAGAGAGAGAGAGAGAGAGAGAGAGAGAGAGAGAGAGAGAGAGAGAGAGAGAGAGAGAGAGAGAGAGAGAAAGAAAGAAAGAAAGAAAGAAAGAAAGAAAGTCATATTAACGTCTTCTGGAGGCCAAACTTGGCCTATGAGACAAAAACCATGTACAAGTGTAGTAACCCTGTGTAGAAGATAAAATGAAATAAAAAGTATATCGCTACACAAAGCTATATATATATATATATATATATATATATATATATATATATATATATAGATAGATAGATAGATAGATAGATAGATAGATAGATAGATAGATAGATAGAGAGAGAGAGAGAGAGAGAGAGAGAGAGAGAGAGAGAGAGAGAGAGAGAGAGAGAGAGAGAGAGAGAGAGAGAGAGAGAGAGAGAGAGAGAGAGAGAGAGAGAGAGAGAGAGAGAGAGAGAGAGAGAGAGAGAGAGAGAGAGAGAGAGAGAGAGAGAGAGGCTTTTTAACGTCTATTAGAGACCAAAATTGGCCTATGAGACAAAACATATGCATCAGTATGATCGAATCCACTGTGATCCCAAAAGAAAAATAAAGTGTGAGTACAAAAAACGGGTATAAAAGAAGTGGATAATAACTTGCATCAAGGGTGTGGGGTGCTATGGGTATGCACTCTATATGCTCAATGAGTGAGATACAAATATGATATGCATAGGGAGGGGGGGCTCGATGGTATCACAACCCTCTAGGTGCCTTGAGTGGGTGTAGGATATAATGCATCGGTGGGTAAGGCATCATGACGATCCTCAAAATGCTCTGAACGTCCAAATCGATAGGGGTGCACTGCTGATGTCTCCGTATCTCCATGTCATGGTGTGCGTGAATCGCCTGAATCTCTCTCTGATGTGGACGGGCTCTTCGGAGTGGGGGTCTCGGTCGTCGACGTTGTCGTTCAAGCTCCTCTGCTCTGTGTAATGTGACACCCTGTATCGAGATGGGTCCTCGAGTGGCTGTGGGTCTGAAAAAATCTGTAATATAAGTCTGAAAGGGGGGGGGGCGAGGTGTATCTCCATCTGCCGCTCGAGAAGTGATGCACGGCGGTGCTGGAGCTCTACTAGGAAACGACCTAGAGCGCGCTGGTCCTCTATCCCTAATAGAGCCCTGATCTCTCTAGCCCCATGAAGAGTTGAGGGTAGTGGTCTCTGATGTCCTCATATGCCTAGCATCTACATGTGTAGTGCTCCTCGTCCTCCACCTCCTCTCGGCATTATCCTGCATAATCTCTCGTCCCTCAGGGTATTACATCTATTAGGAGGCTGAGCTCGGCCTATGAGACAAATCGATGTACATGGGTGTATCTTCTGTCAATTGAAAAAGATAAAAGTGCTAAAAAAACTGGTAAAGCTGATATAGATCTCCGTAGTATGCATGTGGAGATACCCATGAAGGTGGGGGGTGTATGGAGTGCGATATCTATGATAGTCTACATGCAAAAGGGTAGTACAACAAGCATGAGAATGACGACTAACTCCATCCTGTGCTAGTGGGCGGGTGTAAGATGTGATACATAGGTGGAGGTGGAGTCAAGGCCACCCTGATGGTTGCAGCAGGATCAACCATCATCTGGGATCGTCTCTCCTCCATGGCGCGATGGTCACGAGCTTGGATCTCCGCAATCTGGTGCCGATGAAGTCTCGGGGTAGAGAGAGAGAGAGAGAGAGAGAGAGAGAGAGAGAGAGAGAGAGAGAGAGAGAGAGAGAGAGAGAGAGAGAGAGAGAGAGAGAGAGAGAGAGAGAGATTTTAACGTCTATTAGAGACCAAAATCGGCCTATGAGACAAAACATATACATCAGTATGATCCAATCCACTGTGATCCCAAAAGGAAAATAAAATGTGGGTACAAAACAGAATATAAAAGGAGTGGATAATAGCTGGCATCAAGGGTATGGGGTGCTGTGGGTATGCACTCTATATGCTCAATAGGTGATGTACAATTATGATATGCATAGGGGGGGGGGGAGGGAGGGGGGGGGGGGAGAGAGAGAGAGAGAGAGAGAGAGAGAGAGAGAGAGAGAGAGAGAGAGAGAGAGAGAGAGAGAGAGAGAGAGAGAGAGAGAGAGAGAGAGAGAGAGAGAGAGAGAGAGAGAGAGAGAGAGAGAGAGAGAGAGAGAGAGAGAGAGAGAGAGAGAGAGAGAGAGAGAGAGAGAGAGAGAGAGAGAGAGAGAGAGAGAGAGAGAGAGAGAGAGAGAGAGAGAGAGAGAGAGAGGGGGGGGAGGAGGGAGGGAGGGAGGGAGGGAGGGAGGGGGAAGGGGGGGAGAGCGGGGGAGAGGGAGAGAGAGGGAGAGGGGGAGGGGGGAGAGGGAGAGGGAGGGAGAGAGGGTGGGAGGGGGGGAGAGAGAGAGAGAGAGAGAGAGAGAGAGAGAGAGAGAGAGAGAGAGAGAGAGAGAGAGAGAGAGAGAGAGAGAGAGAGAGAGAGAGAGAGAGAGAGAGAGAGAGAGAGAGAGAGAGAGAGAGAGAGAGAGAGAGAGAGAGAGAGAGAGAGAGAGAGAGAGAGAGAGAGAGAGAGAGAATAAATAACGTCTTCAAAAGGCCAGAGTTGGTCTATGAGACAAAACCATGTACAACTATGGTAATCTCTCTGTAGAAATGAAAAAGGGAAAATACTCGCTACACAAAACTGTGTTGGCTGAAAACAACAAAAGGATGGTGTAGCTGATAATGAGGGGGTAGTGTGGGTAATGTAGTGGTGTGTGGGGGGAGCGTGGCTCTGACTCTATAGATAATGGCCACCTAATAAGGGGGGAACCACCTCTTCTTCCGAGGGACTCCTCTGGCCCGACCTCTCTCGATCTCAAGCTGATGTGATGAAACTCGAAGCTTCCCATTGACGACTTGAAGGTGGTGTGGTAGGTACGTCTTCATGTAGTGCGGAGTTTCAATGAATCCCTGGTTTGAGATCTATATTAGGACCAGTGTGTAGCATGTCATCAACATAGACAACAAGGATCGGAAGCACATCATTGGCACGCTTAACATATAAGGTGCTCTCAGTTGGACTATTGTCAAAACCATGCGCAATCAAGCAGGCACATATCTTTTCATACCAAGCATGTGGTGCTTACTTCAAACCATATAATGCCTTTTTCAACGTGCAGACTTTGTTTTCATGCACTTTTTGCACAAAACCATAGGGCTGAAAAATTTAGGGTTAGGCATTCTCATGAGGATGTCTGGGTTTCGCACAGGCTTCGACCGGAAGAGTTGGCGATGGGAATAGGGCTTGCAAAGGGGGAAAAGGGCGACCAATTAGGGTTTTTTTTTTTCTTTTTTTTTTTTCTTTTTTGGGTTTTTTTTTTTTGGGAGGTGCATTGGGCAGAGCCGGTGACGGGTGTAGAAGGAAGAGGAGAGAGACTCGCTTGCTATTGAGAGTCGCCACCAACAGGCTGTTGCAAGGGAGACCAACAACAACGACATCGACGGAGCAAAGCTAGTGACGGAGGCAAGAGGGTGACCGACGGGAACAGAGCTAGCGACCGATGGGGAAGAGGATTGATGAGGGATGGGGCAGTGTTGCATTGCAACGCCTTGGGATGCGTTCACAACTCAACGTCGCAATGTTGCAACGTTCACAACTCAACGTCGCAATATTGCAACGTTCGCAACGCGTTTCGATAAAATGCAATTTTTTTGTTGGCCTCAAATGAGGCCGTTTCCTGAAACGACCTCATTGAGTCATTTCGAGCAAAAAACTCCAGAGAAGATCAAGCCTGAGACCATTGTGTGCAAGCAGAGAGAGAGAAGGTAAAAGCCTAAAGGCAGAGGTTGAAGCTATCCCCTCTTATCCCCTCCAAGCCTCCTTGCTCTCTTATTCCCTCCTATCACCATGCCCAAAGCAAAGCAAGCTTGTTGGGAATATGTCACAAGCCAAGGCAAGATGGGCTCAGGGGTAGTGAGAGATGGACTTGCAAGCTTTGTGGCTATAGTGGAGCTGGTGGAGCCAATCGCATCAAGGCACACCTTGCAAGATTTAGTGGTGTAGGGGTTGCATCTTGCAAGGAGCCAATGCCAGAAGCTATCAAGGAAGAGCTATTGCAATGGGTAGCTCAAAAATCCCAAGGTAGAAGGAATACAACCAAGATAGATCACATGCAAGCGGTTCACATGGCTCATGTGATCCCCAAACTTAAGCATCTCAAGCTTATGAGGCTCCCATAGACATTGGCATAGAGCATGAGCCACCAAAGAGTACAAGAGTAGAGCATGATTATCAAGAGCACACACGTGGCTCTCTTGAAGGAGCCTCTATACGTGATAGCTTGCAAAAACAACATAAACAAGAAGCCACACAAGCCATCATGAAGGCTTTTATACAATGTGGGTTGTCTTTCAACGTTGCACGGACACCGGCATGGAGAAATGCGATTGAAAAGGTATCATTATTAGGGTATCAGTGGCAAGGGCCTACCTATGAAGAGTTGAGGACAACGGAGTTCAAAAGAACAAAGGAAGCATTAGAGAGAGAGCTTGAGCCCATGAAGGAGACATGGGCAAAGTATTGATGCACAATCATGTGTGACGAATGGATGGACATGAGAAAGAGGAATGTGTACAACATTTTGGTGCATTGTTGCAAAGGGGGCATGTTCCTTCGAGTGCAATCATGTGACATGCATTGCATGTGCATGTGCATGTGCATGTGCCATGTGCAATGTGCTAGCTTTCAAGATAAATTATCAATTAATTAATGATTCATTTTGTTATATGTAAACAGTTCGATTCATTTATGACCATATCCGTCAAGCTATCATGGACATTGGCGAAGAAAAAGTAGTCCAAGTGGTCACAAATAATGGAAGTGATTGTGTGGCTATGGGCAAGCTTTTGGAAGAAGAATTCCCCTCTATTGTGTGGACATCGTGTGCTGCCCATTGCATTGATTTGCTGATAGAGGATATGGGGAAGATACCATGGATTTACACCATTTTTACCACTTGCTTGAAAGTGGTCTCTTTGTTCAAAGTTGCTTGCTTTATTTAGTTCTTACAGTGATATTGACTTGGTGAAGCCTGCCAAGACTAGATTCGCATACATGCGCATAGTCATGGAGAGATTAGCAAGAGTGAGGCAAGCATTGATGTAGACAGTTGTATCACCTGATTGGATAGCTTGGGATGGACATACTAGTCAAAAGGTAGAGCTTGTAAGACTGACATGTTTGGATGATAGTTTTTGGATGGATGCGGAGGGATTAGTGTCGGGCTTTACAACCCTTATATTCACTCATACGCATACCAGATAGAGAGCGCTGCATGCATGGACTTGTATACGAGTTCATGGACTTGTATACGAGTTCATGGACTGTGTCGAAGAGTCTATTCAAAGATGTCCTTATTTGACATTGCAGACGTAAGTTGGAAGTTGGAACTCGGTAACTATATTTTAATTTTTATTTTTTAATGTGTGCATTGTGTATGTCACTATGTGGCATGTGCAGTGTGCATGTCACATGTCACATGATATTTGTGCAATGTGTATGGGGCTTGAGCATTGAGTCATGACATATCATGTTACACGTATCATATATGTCACATGTGTATGTCACATAAATGATAATACATAATATATATGTGAATTGTGTATGAGTCATGACATATGTATTATCATTTATGTGCATTGTGTATGACTTTTGAATCTTGACATATGTGCATTGTGCATTGAACATTCACATTGTGTATACGACATGTCACATTTATGTGTCTGACATGGTCACATGTGTTTGTGGCATGCCACGTGTGCATTCAAGTTTTCAACATTCTTATTGTTCTTCTTCTAACTTGATTTGTTTTCTATCCATAGGATAGAGGAAATAAAAGGAGTATGGAGGAAGAGATGGGATTGGTTCCATCGCCCTATACATGGGATGGCCAATCTACTACACCCTTTATGGAGATCTAGAGAACAGTCATTGTATATGGAGCTTGTGAAAGCTTGGAATGACTATGTAGATCGATTGTATGGAGCTTCTGATTTGGAGCTATGCAGGAAGCTAGAGATTCAGCTCACCCAGTTCTAGAATAAGGAAGGACTTTTTGGTAGAGACACTGCATGCTTGAGAAGCATGCAATTGATGCGTGTGACATGGTGGTATGAATGTATGTATGTATGTATGTATGTATCTATGTATGTATGTATGTATGTATGTATGTATGTATGTGTGTGTGTATGTATGTATCAAGGTGGTTCGGTATGTTTGGTACGATACGTACAGTACGTGGCAAAGAGGTTTGGTACGGTACGGTACGGTACGTGTATATATATATATATATATATATATATATATATATATATATATATATATATATATATATATATATATATATATATATATATATATATATATATATATATATATATATAGTTTAAACATACAAAAAACCATAAAAACATTTAAGTTACAAGTTACAACTTACAAGTTTAAACTTACAAGTTACAAGTTACAACTACATCTGACAATAGATGATGAAATCAAGAATCATGAATCTTGATCAAGAATCAACACCTTACATGACTGAATAGAAACTAGAATGTTCGATGTACATATCAAAAAATACTCGAGCACTTTTTCCATAACATCAGTGTCTAAAAATGACATACAAATGAACGATCAAGAGTCAGTTCTATAATAAATATCAATGATCAATCATCGAAGCTCTCAGAGCTTGACGAGGAAGCATGTGATATGCTTTCCTCATCATCAGACTCTGATGTAGTAATATCATCCAGAGGGAGAGATATATCCTCCAATGTGCTCGATCCACGTCCTGTAGCTGTCGATCGTCCACCTCGTGCTCGACGTGGTCGTGGTCCACGAATAGGCAAAGAAGATGTCGAAGGCTTCATTTGAACGGGAGGAGGGCAAGTACTCGCCCTCGAGATTAGTAAATAATAATAAAATAGATTTTTTACCTGAATAGGTCGTCGCATGGTTTTCAAATTACGAGCAACTTTAAGATTTGCTCGACAATACACAAGATTTTGAAGTTGTTGAGTGCTAAGTCTATTGCGTATCTTTGTGTGAATCAAAGAATACGCACTCCAATTACGCTCACATGCACTAGCGGAGCAATCCTGTATCACATTTCACTTTACATAAATACGAACTCAAAAACTCTTACTATAACTTAGCAGTAAGTTGTAACTTGTAAGTACTTAGTACTTACTACTTACCTGTGAAAGCACTCTGAGAGCAATTCTTCTAAGAGCTGGAGCACTGTATCCATAAGTCTCCCGCCAATCCACAGGGCTCTTGCAATAGTCCCTATTGAATACTGTAGGTCGACTAAACGTTGGACCAACACAAGTCATGTATGTGATAAAATCTCTATCAAATTGGACCTGCGCATCAGTATCTAGAACACGACCAAGATATAGATCACGTGTTGCTAGCAGATCAGGATTATGCATCCATTTTGGCCCTTTATAAAGAGGATGGAGTAGGGAAGCTATACCATGAATGGGATGTCGCATAAAATCCCATCTACTATCAATAATCTGTAAAATCTCCTCTCTCCTGGAATAGAAGATAAAAATTCAAATTTAAAGATCAATATTAATATATATTTTAAAAAGTAAAAATGAAACACAAATAAATTATGCATACCTCTCTTCTGATGTGTATGTACACATCTCTACAGATGTGCGCATCTCATGGAACATCGAATATAGAAGGCCTAATGTGGAACCTTCCATATCTGTGAGACGTAGCAACTTCCATAAAGGTCTCAAGGTATGGCTGATATGATGTATTTGCTCCCAAAACTGATCATCCAATAAAGTAAGCCGCACATTTCTTGCGGCCTCTGTGTGTGCATATGCCATCTCCTCCCATTGGGGGTCCACCACTGTCGTCCGCAATGGACCCCTAAGTCTACTCAACCTATCAAAGACCAAGTAAGTGTATGCAAACCTAGTCTTTGAAGGTCGTATGATGTCCAAATCTGGTGAATTCTTACGAAAGATAGCCAATGCTTGATGCTTCTTCCGCAAGAATGTGACGACCCGGACAGCTCTTTGAACCACTGGCTGCACCCATGAGAGTTTAGAGATGTCCTCCATCATGAGATCAAGGCAATGTGCTGCACATGGGGTCCACATAATGTGTGAAAACTCCTCCTCAATCATCTCCCCCATGCGTTTGCAGTTCGATGCATTGTCAGTGACAATGTGAACTACATTCTCTTTGCCTATCTCCAATATGGCCTGGCGGATATGACGGTAGATGAACTCTCCCGTAACCCTCTCACCACCAATACCAACATCAATAGCTCGTAAAAATATAGTACCTAAACAATCAAATTGCATGAAGAAATATAATATTAGTATTGATTTTTGACTCATCACAAAGAACAAAATAAGTAAAGCGCTTGAAGATAATAAATAGTAAAGAAATATGACATACGGTATACCTAAGCATGATGATACCAAAATATTTATCATGTGTCGATGTCGAGTCGCTCCAACCATCTGCCATGATGGTGCATCCATATTGCACCCAACTCTCTCTAATCGGCGCAAGGGAAATGTTAATACGATCTCTCTCCTCATCTAGCATACCCTTGCGCATCCGATGATACTCCACACCTCTCCATGGATCTATATCTACAAGAGGACCTACATCAGCGCATGCTCGGATCATCCTCTTCCATTGTGTTGTACGTAAAACATTGAAAGAGAGATTGCACTCCACAAGAGTACGTGTAATCTCCACCTCTACAATTCTTTTTCTTTCCTTCACCCAACTCTCTGAATATACGCACCCACGTAAAGTGGCCTGAGTATGATTATGTGTAGAGGAGGGAGGTGGCATAGTAGAACTACTAGTGTGAACTCCATCAGATGCACATGAGGATTGTGAATTATCATCCATACGAGGCCATTTTCTTGACTGACTGCTGCTTGCAACACCATGATGCTGAATATTTATGCTTTCAGAAACACACCTCTCTTCTGTCCTCTTAGGATAAAGAAGTGCATCATCATCTTCTGCTCTTTGCTCTCTACCAGGGGGAACCTTACCTTTAAACATGTGTCCCTGCTCAGCAATAATCACATTTGCAATGTCACGAGGAACAACGGTACATGCTCCTATGCCATTGCCACCAATACCAGAAACATGGGATATGACTCGTGTAATGGTACCGCTGAAACTATTCTTGCAATACTTGCATTGCCAATACTTTGCTCCACCTCCACTAGAAGAGGTTGTGGTGGGTCCTGCTACTATGGTATGTGCATCCCAATATGGATGGGTTTTCTTCGGCATGATTATAGACCTATATTCAAATGCCAAAAAAGAAAAACATAAGAAGTTAGAACTTACAAAAAAGAAAAACATTAGAACCTAGTAGTATGATAGTAGTGTGTGTGTCAATACTTACGAAAAAGAAAAACATTAGATCCTATCTATTTGTGTACATACCATTGTCCACATACACACATGATAGATCCTAGCTACTACTACTAGGAAGATCTGGAATCCTGGATAAAGAGAGCTATCAGTTTCCTGAGTCCTCCGATGGGTTTTTGGAAAGATTTGAGCTTAAGTTTTCTGTTTCAAGGCTCCAGCTCAGTTAAGTATGGTAACAAATTACAATGCACATGCTAACTGACAACTGTATACAGTATTAGAATTTAGTCCTAAGTCCAGTGTCCACCAAGAATCATTATTGTGAATCTGTGTCATGTGATTCATTTCGGAAAACTGAAAACTGCCAGCAGTGGACTGTCGTACACATCTTTAAGTGCCTAGATGGCCTTAGAATAATGATGCCACAGATCTGAAACAAATCTAGATTGATCATTGAACCATAACAAAATGCCATAATTGAAATAAAGCAAGATCTCAGAAGATACATCACAGGCTCTACCAAATGGGAACCATTATTTTCTTTTTTTTAACAGGAGAATGACCATCTTATTCATCAATACATAAGGATCAAAGTCCAAATGAGTCTCAAAGGTTCTATTCAGATGAAACCTATAGAATGAGATCTGACAGTAATGAAAATGGCTGGACATGTCATTATTCAGGTGCTACAAATGGTTTAGTCTATGAGTGAGGACATTGGAGGCGTCAAGAAAGGTGGATATTGCCTCAAATAGGTCTCATTCTTGGACTGCCAAATGAACACATGCAGCTCGTCGGTGCACTGTAGGGGGTATTAGTATATTACCTGAGACCTCTAATCTATGGAGGAGTGAGCACCTTGAGGCTTGAGCACCTTGAGGCTGTTGGACGCTGAACACTCTTGAGCTCAGTCGATTCGCGAACGCTGAACGCACAAACCCCAAAAAAACGACCTGAACATTCTCTTCGAACCAAAAATATCTTAAAAAAAAAAATGTTCCGTACGTGGACTGGAACGTTCCGTACGTTTCGTACGTATCGAACCCCTAAGACCTTTTTGGCACGCGGATTTTTCCAACCATGGTATGTATGTATGTATATGTATGTATATATATGTGTGTGTGTGTATATATATATATATATATATATATATATATATATATATATATATATATATATATATATATATATATATATATGTGTGTATGTATGTATGTATGTATGTATGTATGTATCCAGTATGGGTGACGAGGCTCTGCCAAAGGGCCAAGAGTCCAAGTGCCTTACGCGAGAGATCCCTCCCAAATGAGCCCATGGGTCCTATTTATAGGTTTCAATGAGCAGGTGGCCCAATTCATATTTGGCGAGACACTTTTAACTACAGGCGCCCATCCAAATGTCCTTTGATTTTGGGGATGTTACACGGATGATGGTGATTGCTTTTGCAATCTTCTAAAGTTGATGTGACCCCTCTTGGAGTGGAGTTCCACGCAATTATGTAGTCGGCTTCTACTTGAAGATAAACCATCTGATCATCCGCCGACTCTTGCTAAATATAAAACTGAACTTGATCTGCATTTATTATGAAGATTTCACTCTACTACATGCAACTCTATTCTCTATGTGCAATATTTTATCATGCTCTGATACCGATTGTTGGTTTTTAGGTCCACAATTAATATAGAGACATAGAGAATATAATGAAGTACATGAAGTTACAAGGTAGCATGAAGAATATGCTTGAAAGACAAGCTGCCCATAGCTCCACAATCTCCATAGCTGAAGATAACCTCGTCCAAAATAGATAAGCTTTAAGGCTCTTGCATACCTTGAGGATGATGAAAACATAGAGACAATTATTGTAATGAGAGAGAAAAAAATAGAAAGAGAAGATGGAAAATAGACAAGACATGTGTGAGAGAAAGGAGCCAAGCACCATAGATATTCCATAGATTACAATCATGAAGTATATGAAGTTACAAGGTAGCATGAAGCACATGCTTGAGAGACAAGCTTCCCATAACTCCACAATCTCGATAGCTCTTCTCCAAAATAGATAAGCTATAAGACTGTTGTGTGCCTTGAGGATGATGAAAACATAGAGACAAACAATATAGAGAGGTACATAAAATAGAGACAAGTTGGAGAATAGACAAGGCATGTGAGAGAGAAAGGAGCCAAGCTTCAAATATATTCCATACATCACAATCATGAAGTACATGAAGTTAGAAAGTAGCATGAAGAATATGCTTTAGAGACTAGCTGCCCATAACTCCACAGTCTCCATAGCTGAGGATAACCTCCTCCATAGATAAGCTCAAAGGTTGTCGCATACCTTGAGGATGATGAAAAATCAACTCCACCATCTCCAAGTGGAAGAATCACTGCCATCAAGCTCTAGGTCTGCTCAATGCTAATTGTCTTTTCTTTATATGGGCATGCATGTAGATGCTTTTCACATGCCCGAAAACTCAAGAATCGGAATCCCGTAATTCGCAATAAAAATTCTACCGCATTTCAGAGAAATCCTAAAATAGAGTTATTGTATGTAATTTTTACAGCTTTATGATATACTAACCATAGAAAACATCATTTATTATGTCTTTATTGAATTTTGACTTTCATTTTATGAAAAAAATGTTTTTCATATCTTTTCATGTAATTAGGGTTTGAGTTTTGACCACCCATCTGTCACCAACTGCTTATGTATTGTATATCATTGGCAAGCTCTTGATGATCACTTTGATAATATGGAATAAAGAATTGCTTCCACTTGCTTAGCATTTTTGAGGAGCTTTGACCATGGTTTGACCTTCACATTTTGATATCTCTTAACCTGTAGGTGGGACCCCTAGTGGAAGGTTTCCTGTATAATACACACTTCTAGCAATGGTCTGGTTGGGTGTGTGACCGTCTCAACATGGACTTTGCTTAACATAGGCAACACTAACTTTTTGCATGGGATGTAGGAAATTTTGAAAATCATCATTAGCATTATGGACCTCATCATCTCGAAGTTCTTATATAGTTGTTAATACAAAGGGATTTTGAGTCAATTAGGACTAGGTGGCTGGATGCGTAAGGGTATCTATTGGGTATTATGGTTTCTTTCAGATCACAAAGAAGGTAATTGCTATGTCTTACAAGGTGGATCTGTCTCGAGGTATCATAATGCATCTCAGTTTGATGCTATACATTGCTTTGTGAGGATGATTTTGTGATACCCCTGGAGGAAATATTGAGTTTTGAAACCATTATTCGATATAATTCTAAAGTTCAACTTGGTTCTCTTGACTTTGTTGTATTGTTCTTTCTCCTCTAGTAGCATTAAAGCTTCCTCTTCCTCTTGCATTGTTGTTGAATCTTCCTCCTCCTCTCCAATTTCCTCTACCTCTTGATCTATTTGATGAAGTATAAAGAGCTTGTCCTTGACTACCTCTTTGCGAATGATAAGAGTTCCCACCTTCTTTGTTGATTTTTTCAGTGATCATGAGCGTTTGTAAATCTTCAAAGGATGGTAGATTCTCTCGAGTCACGATGGATGTAATGAAAGACTTCCATCTTTTATCTTCTCTCAAGCCATTTAACATGCTATTAAACTTTATATCCTCACTAGGAGATGCATCAATAGAGGCTAATGCTTCAATAAGAGATTTTACCTCAAGAACATAATCATTAACTGATTGTGGTGGCTTCTTTTTTACTCTTGTCAACTCACCAATAAGTTGTGTTTGCCTTGCTCTGTTGGTAGTTGCAAATAACCTTTCTACAGACTCCCAAGCTTCTCTGCTAGTATTCAAACCTTTTATATGTCCAAGCATAGTATTCGAAACTGTTTGTGATATAATGAATAGAACTCTTTTGTCTTTTTCGATCCATTCTTGCTCTCTTGCTCGATCTGCTTGTGTAGGAGTTTTTGGTAATACTGGCTTCACTTCTGTACCTGTTATCAATCCCCAAAGACCTTTAGACATGAGATAAGACTCCATATATGGGATAATTTCTCCCATTTGATAACTTCTCAATCGATGAAGTCAAATCTTCCATGTTTAATAGTTGTAAACAAAGAAGATAATTCAATAGGTTTTATGAAAGATCTGATTAAAAAAAACAAAAGCTGTGATACTACAATGTTATGCTTACAAACTTGTAAACATCAAAGTACACAACGAAACGTGATGAGACCTCTCAAGATTTTCAAAAGATCAAACAAATATTTCCAAACTTCAGAAATCAAACTTTCCTCCAAACTTTCAAGAAAACAGAAATGGGTGACTGTAACAAAATAACCACCAGAAACTCTCTGAGTAGAATTTGTCAAAACTAATCATATATTTTGAAAGTAGACTCAAATTAGCATGCTTTAGAAACTAAAAACATCAAAAAAGCTGGAGTATAGGGTATGACTAACTATTCGAATTGAAAACTGATGTACAGCAGCAGCAAAACTCAAAGATCTATGAAAAATTTTGATAGATAGAAAGTATGAGAGCTAAGGAAACTCTTCCAAGTGAAATCACTCAAAAAGACCTCATAACGACTCAGAAGAGAGGTATGTCTCTGATGAGACACCGGATACACAAGAAAGTAGACCTGCAAAAACGCCTACTTGCGCGGAGTTTTCGCATTAAATTTTGTACAAAAACTGATCTACTTATATAGTACAATTTGTAAGCTTCGCAACGTGACAAGAATCGCTCAATTTGGCCACCTACACTAAGAGAACCACTCTTTTTATTGAGAGGCTGTCAACAGAAGCGCTTTCCTTGTTTAAAAATAGACACCTCTCCTTTCCTTCTTACTTTTATCTACTTTTATCTACTTTTACTCTAAATTTGGGGATGTGAGCGCCTCCACATGTGATTTATCATAAATAATAAAATCCATAAGCCTAAAAAACAATACTTTAGAGCTTGTTCTTATGTAATAGGTTCTACGGTTTTACCTGTAATATTTGGTCAAACAAGGAAATAAAGGAGGATAACAACTCAAAGTAAAGGGTATTTTTTATGTTTGCAAATCTGAAGGACATTCAAATGGATGCTTGTAGTTATGTTTGACCAAAATGTGAAGTGTTCGACCAATGTGGATTGGCCTTCCTCCTTAAATGAATCTATGAATAGGACGCAAGGCCCACTTGTTATTCATTCCTTGTGCATGCCACACTTTTACTTTCACCTTTACCTACACATTCTTCTAATGCCATTGTGGTGGTATGGCAAACTATTTTGTGTTCAAATCCAAAGGACATTTGGATGGATGCTTGGAGTTATGTTTGGCAGATGTGCTGGGCTAGTGTGAGTTGGCCCACCTCTTTAAATGAGTCCTATGGACAGAACTGGATGCTCATTTACTACTCATTCCTTGTGCACACCACACTTTGACTCTTGGCCTTTGATGGAGTCATCTAGTGTGGCACATGGGTGTGGTGGTATTGGACATGGGCCCTTTTGTTGATGACACCCATATAGGCTTCCACGCTCAGGGGTGATCTTGTTTGTCTTTAGAGCTGGGAAGTGAGTATGATGTTCATCCTTTTATTTTCTCACATGAATATGGCTTGTACTTTCTCGTGTTTGGAGGATGGACTTTAGAATGGTGCTAATTGCGGTAGGGGTGGGGAGAGAGGATATCTGCACAATCACAAACACACAAAAGCCACTTCGTTTTTGCCAAAGCAAGGGCAAAATAAATGTTTGTACTTTGACTTGTGTACATTATCTGCTAAACTGCACCATGACATAAATATTTCATTTTGATGGAAACAATATTTTTTAGAACAGTTGTAACTTCTATCAGCTGTGAAGAATCACGCATAGGCTACAACTTGTAAGGCTTCATTCCAAAAAAAAGGCCATAGATTAAATAGGAATAACTAGAAACAAGATTTTCTGTAGATTGAGTGTTTGGCCAGCGTTTTGACCTTCATCTGCATGTATACTCAATCGTTATACTTCTCTTTGGCATATGGCCCATGTCTTGCTTGTTTTATGTGGATCAAGTGGATCATTTTAGTAAATTAAAAACCGAAGTTCACAAAATGGTTCCTCGTTGGGGCTCTAAATGTTTTACATGGTGCTGCTTCTCTGTTTTTAGTGTTTTGACCTTCATCTACATGTATACTCAATCTTTATACCTCTCTTTGGGATATGGCCCATGTCTTGCTTGTTTTATGTGGATCAAGTGGATCATTTTAGTAAATTAAAGCCCAAAGTTCACAAAATGGTTCCTTATTGGGGCTCTAAATGTTTTACATGGAGCTGCTTCTCCATCTTTATTGGTTTTCCATCATCCCCTTTCCCACCCCTCCCTGCTGCTCTTTCTCTTCCCCCTTTTCCCCCACTATTTTTTTTTTTCTTTTTGCCCTTCCTTTCTACCTCTCTCTTGTCCTTCCCTCCCCATTCATCCCTCATCCCTTTCCTTTCCCTCCTTCAAAAATGGTTCCTTCTTGGGGTCCTAAATGCTTTACATAGAGCTGCTTCTCTGTCTTTATTGGTTTTCCATATATATATATATATATCCCCCCCCCCCCCCCCCCCCCCCCCCCCCCCCCCCTCTTCCCCCCCTTTCTTTTCCCCCTTTCTCCCCTTCTCTACCCCTTCCCTCCCCATTCGTCTCTCTTTCCCTTTCCTCTCCCTCTGATATCAGGTGCACATGATGCATTTCTTGGGATATAGAACATGACACCATACAGCCCTTTTATTTCTGTGAAAGTGCATGCATGCAAACACATACGCACGCATGCATGCGCAAGACACACACATGCACGTGCACGACACATGCACACACACATCACACATACACACGGGCAGGGGGGAGAAGGCAGGATGGGAAATAAAAACCCAACAGATATTCTTTTTCCTGGGGGATGGGGAGCCTATCTTTGTAGATAAAAGTTCACCACACTCCTCTTCCTTTTGTTTTTTCTTTTTCCCCTTTTTGGGGGGTGGGAGAAGAGAGTGTATGTTTGATGTGCATATGGTTTAATTTACTTGATTGTGCAGAACCTATCATGATGTTGTTTTTGAATGGATACTTGTGCCATTTAACCTAAGTCTTCAAGATATTCCTTCCTAATTTGTTGATATCTCGTGATGGTGTGCTATTTGCAACTTGTATCAGTCCTATGGAATAAAGGTTGGCTATGGAGGGGCAACAAGCACAAGTGGAGGTGGCAGATCAGATCCTCAGCAAAGTGGATGCTGTGGTTGAGAGTTTCATTTGAAGTTTTAAGATTTCTGGATGGTGATCTAACTGAAAATGCGGCTATGATTGCCAAGGAATATAGTTGCTATGGTGCATATCATTGTTTATGAGGTTTGCTATAATTTCCCTGTGCATGGGGAGTCCTATTATATAGCATTGATTACACACATTGCTATTCTGACACTTTGTATCTTCTGGACTCTATTCTGTATATTGTAGAAGAATCTGAATAAAGTTTCAGGTTAATGCAATTCTTTGTGCACATATTATGAGGTGGAACCCAGTTTGAAATATTCCTTTAATGCTCTTTTTTTGCTTGAATTTGGCTTTTACTTTTTTAGAGCTTGTTGGAAGGCGTTCTCTTTCAGTACTGCTACTTTTTTATCTTTAGAGGCATGTGTCATCAACTTGGGGATTACATTATCTTCGCTGAATGTAAGGGTTTCATATTGAATGCTGGTGATGTATAGGATATCAGCCCTTATTCCATATTTTTCTCAGGATGTTCTCTCTGGATCAGAGAAGTTTTAAAATTAGATGATTGCCTCTAATCCTTGCATTATTTTTTCATTCAAGTACTGGATTTTTAAGGTCTGGCTTTAACCCTTTTTAAGGTCTGGCTTTAACCCTTTGTCATTCAAGTACTGGATTTTTAAGGTCTGGCTTTAATTATTTGAAATGATACGATATATATGACTGCAGTTGTTATGGTTGTCATTATGGTTGTTTAATGTTACAACTTACAACTATCCACATGCAAAATATTGGTTCGTGAATTAAAATTCATTGACATTTTGATCAGTGGGCAGATTAACCTCATGAAGATGCAAGGAAAAGCAAGGCTTACTGCCAAGAATGTTTTGAGTGTGGGCATATACAGGTGAGGAGAGGCAGAAGGGAACTCGAGACCCTAAATGTAGAGCTTGAGACAAATGAGCTTGAAAAGTAAGAGGTATGGGGACCAAAAATGGAGACAGAAGCAGGAGGTATGGAGATGGTGCTAAGGAACGAGGCTGGTGCAGTTTGTGAGAATGAAAATAGGGGCCCAACTAGGGTAGAAAATGGTGAGAAGAGAGCTGGGAGCAAGATAAGGGTGTTGGGCATTGAAAAGGTGCTTGCAAGATTTTTAGGAGTGACAGTCGTCCCGTGTCCCTGATAATGCCGATGCTCACATTCAAGTTAAATGGCATGAACCTAAATATCCCACAAGAAACTATGAGTTGTGTATGTTGATTTAGTCTTTTAAATCTAGTACGGGGTAAAGTGTTACACTTTTTTTTTTTTAATTTATATATATATATATATATATATATATATATATATATATATATATATATATATATATATATATATATATATATATATATATAGATATTCTCCCCACAAAAAGATCCTTTCATTAGTTATCAACAAACGTCCAAAAGGCTACAGTCCCAACCGGGAATCCAGAAATATATACAAGGGGACAATTCACCACACACACCCACCCAACAGCGCGAGAAAACTAGCTCCTAGAGGGGGGATTTTATTTTTTTTATTTATTATTATTATTATTTTTTTTTGGGGGGGGGGGGGGGGGGGGGGAAGAGAGAAAAGCCAAGCAGGCAGCTGGTAGCTTCAACGGATAGTATCACCCTGAATGGTAAAAAAGGGACCCGCCTCCATAGCTGTAGAAAGGCATTGTGCCGCCGAGTTGTGTCATCCGAATTACCTTGACGACAGTCCAGCTGCCCTGCAGAGTGTGGATCAGCTCCAACCAGAAGTCTCGAACAATCTTGGCCCGGGGGGCCCCCGGGGGGGGGGGGG
The DNA here is from genome assembly GCA_020310875.1 of Ceratopteris richardii. NCBI lineage: Eukaryota > Viridiplantae > Streptophyta > Polypodiopsida > Polypodiales > Pteridaceae > Ceratopteris > Ceratopteris richardii. Next base: position 70,435 of record MU260381.1, read on the forward strand.
GGGGGATCGTATGCCGCAGCCTGCTCGAAGATGCGCCGGCATCTAGCCCTCCAGATAAACCACATGGCCAAGGCTGCTGACAAAGTCCAGTAAGAGTCATCAATGCCACTCCACGCGGAGATGTTGAGATCTTGAGTGGTGTCAATCCACCTGTCCTGGATTGCTAAAATAATGCTACCAGCCTCATGTTTGTAGCTGAGGGCTGGGCCATTAAGCGAGCCCCAAGCAACCGTGCCCCAAGAAATGGTCTCAAGCCCCACCCTTCAAGTCAGGAGTCTCAAAATCTGCTGCCAAATCTGCTGGGCCAGCATGCAAATCCCAAAGATAGTGGTGCTGTGACTCCATGTGATAGCCACAACTTGTGCAATCTGGAGCCAAGTGCCGACAACAATCCTCCTGTGGGCAACCAACCACTGAAAAAGGAGAACCCGATGAGATTGCTGGGCACCCCAAATCCATCGGCAAAAAGAAGAGAGGAACTTGGACGAAATGCCATATGGACTCCAGGCCTCAGCCGCTGCAGGAATGATAGGGCGATGTGACTGGATGATCCTTCGCCCCAACCACGCAGAGTACTAAAAGAAAGGAGTAATGTGGCTTCTCGACATGGAAAAAGGAACTCATCACTGCCACTCTCCGGGATCCGAAAGGAGGCGGGATAACAGCTGGGCCTCCCAAACCTAGACACACCCGTCGAGGTGAGCCCGAATTGGGGGGGGGGGGGGGTCGGGATCAATGTGCCAGTCACAATCACGAGTGCCAACAACCCGAATCGGTTGAAAAGTGCAGTCTGCGATGATATTAGAGTCCTCCGACGTTCGGATCATATGCCCCTCCATGCCTGTCTTAAAGAAGAGAGTCCCATCCTGAGTAAAGCCCCGAACAATAATGAAGACCTCGGTCTGAGTGAAGGCCCCCAACCGGGTGGCCAAAGGCGAAGGATCTGGCTTGGTGCCCCAATCCCTAGGAATAGCATCCTCAATGTCCCTGATCATATGAGGCACTCCACGCATCCCCATACAATGATCGTGCTGCTGTGCCTTAGTGAGGCTCCTAAATCTAATCCATTTGGCCACATTGCACCCAGGACCTCTGGCAAACTCTCCCCAAGAAACATGAGGCAGAGAGCCAATCATGAAACCTCTCTCTGTACGAATGAGAGGATTCTAGATAATGGGATGACAGAGTTGCTCCTTAGAACACAAGGGAAAGATCTGAACAAGAGTAGGCTGAAGCTATTCCCCTGATCGCAAATACTACATGCAAAACGATCCCTCACTTTGCCTCAGGAATTCGGTCTGCCTCATCTCAGCAAAATCCATTTGATTGCAGGCTACCAAAGCTGAGTAGCATGTGCAAAGAGGCCGAATCTCTAATGAAGAAAATCCTTGGAGGGCTTAGGAAGCAAACCACGAACAACAAACTTGCCCAACAAGGCACGGCTTTGTTAGGCAGGGTTGATAATCCCAAGACCTCCATGCCCAGTAGGAAGGATGACGACTTGCCAAGCTACCTTAGCCCGAGTGGGTTTGCCATCCCCACCAGACCATGAAAAGTTAGGACTAGAAAAGATCCAATATGAGGTGACAATCCACATCATAGCCGGGAGAACTTGGTTAGCCACCACAACCCTCCCAACCTAGGACAACCGGGCAGAGCCCTAGTACAATATTTTCCTCCTGACGATCAGGAAGAGAGGCGAGATCTATTGCTCAGGGGAGAGCTCAAGACCAATATGGCATCCAAGACAACGAACCGTAGTGAAACTGAGGAAAGGGAGCCAACTCGGGCGATCATCCAAGCCAAGCCAGAATCCACAAGACGTGCCAATTGATCCTGACATTAGAGGCATCACAAAATCTATCCGAATCATAATGAAACCTGGTCAAATCGGACTCATGGCCCTGCAAGTAAACGACAATATCATCAACAAACTCACCATCCATCATAACCCCTCTAACAGGAAGCTTGATACCCTATAACCTAGTGCCTAAGTAGACAAACTCGCTCATGGCCTCAACAAAGAAGAGAAACAAAGTAGGAGCCAAAGGACAACCCTTTCTGATTGATCTCTCAATGCTATATCTCTCCCTCCGACCCCCGGCCACAAGAACTTGACTATGGACATAATGGTAGAGGGGAGCAACACCTTTGATCAAGCGAGCAGGAAAGCCCATACAAAGCATAGTGTCCTCATGAAAAGCCTGATCATAGGCTTTCTCAAAGTCCAAAAGAAGAACTGCAAGAGTCTCATCGTGCATCCGGGCAAGGGAAACACCTCCCAGAAAGTAAAAATGTTTTCAAGGATACTATAACCCTTGACAGACCAATGTGAGTTGAATTGATCAAAGTCTCAAGCAATGGATGCAATCTCAAACTCAGAGCCTTTGCAAGAATTTTGTAGGTTTGAGTTGAGAAGCATAATTGTATGCCAATGTCGGATATTATCCAAGGTCCCCCCATCCTTGGGGATGAGAAAAATCAAACCCTTAGCAAGAGACAAGGGAAGATGGTCCCCTCCATGACCTCCCGGAAGGTAAACCTGATCCCATCACCAAGGATACCCTAGTATCGGAGAAAAAAACTAGGCGAGAGACCATCCTCACCAAGAAAACTATCTCTAGCCAAGCCACACAATGCATTAAGAAGCTGGCTGTCGGAGAACAGGGCAAGAGGAAAGCTTGCATCTCATCGGTCACAGAGCATCGCACATGATGAATAGTGCAATGTCTGCTCTCTTGCCAATTCACAGAAGGGGACTCCGTAGACAAGGTGGTGGTAAAACTGAGTAGCAATCTCTTTGAGCTCCCTAGGTTTCATAACCAAAGGTCCATCCACCTGGTGGAGCTGTGTGATCCCACTAGATGCATGACATGACCGAACCACAAAGAAAAACTCATCGGAAACACGATCACCAACCTGAGTCCAATGCGAAGTGTCCTTGTTGTGGAAGAAGGTAGACCGCCTATCCTTGACCTCCTGTAACTCATGCTGCGCCAAGGCAAGCTGCACCCCAGTCCACTAGCTAGTCATGATGGTGCTCAAGGGAGCGTTGGAGGGAGGCAACATCTTTGTAAAGGCAATGCTCAGAGTCCTGGAGATGGGCCAATAGTGCCTTATGCAAATACAAACTAATATGTTGAAGGCTAGTAGTGAGGGACAAGACCTCAGAGTCCTCCTCCCATGATAGTCGAGACCAATTCGTTGCAATTTGATCAATGGGACTCCCATCCAATTGAATATGCTCAAGAATGCACAGAACTGGGGAGCTCCTAGTGGCTTCCCTCGTAAAGGTGACAACCACATGGGCATAATCAGACAAGCATGAACTTGCCACAATAAATGTCATACCACCACAATCAACCAATACACCACTAACGTAAATGCGATTGATCTGTCTGTTAAGCGTGAGAAATGGAGACTGCCTCTCTCCCTAGCAAAGCCCTCAGTGTGCCATATATTGTGCAACCTCAAGGTCATTACATAATCTCTCCTAAGTCGCAAGCTCATATCCATGCACAGTGATGTGGCTATCACCTTGGTGATCCTCAGGTGCTTCAATCATGTTGAAGTCACCCGCAACAGGCTTATGGTAACAGTGTAGGATTAGAGATGAGGATTCTCAGTGACGGAAGGCCCGTGGCCTTGGCCACAAGTGAGGCCGCCGACTTTGGGACCTCAAAAAAAGTGCCAAGAGAGTTTCTAATCTAGGGTAGCAATGGAAGATACTCTTGAGGAAGGCCACGAAAGCATGCCATCACAGGGAAGCCGCGTGCTTCCCTAGGAATGGAAGTTGATGATGAAGCTATCAAAGGATCAAAGCCGTGTGTCCAAGGACAAATGTATGCTAAGCAGTCTTGAAACACTACCAGAGATAAAACAATCATCCGAACAACTGCCTCCGAATACTTGAGATCCACCTGATAAAAGCTGCGATCCAGGGTCTGAATATCAACTAACTTGCCAACCTTGGCAAAGAAGTTGCTTTGAAGGTCCTTGAGCTCGCTGCAACTAGGGCATGATCGGATGAACCGACAAATGACTAAGGATGCCTAGAGGCGCTTAACTTGTATGGATAAACTTGCTCTACCCTCATTGGTAAGGGAGAGTCGAATGGGCAAAGGAGTGGAAGCGTGCGAGGGGGCTTCATGTGCGTCCCTTTGTGGGGTGGACTCGGGGACCATTTGTGTCTGTCACAGGCACAAGAATGAGGAAAAAAAGGGGGAGGGCTCTGCGGGACAAACTCAACCTTCCCACAAACTAAAAAGCGGGGAAGGACCAAGACCCACAAGGGGGGAGACGGGGGGGAAGGGGGAGGAGAGGAGGAAAGGGAAGGAGGGGGGCAAAGGGCGGAGGGGAAAGAACTGGCGAAGTGGTGAGGTGGGGTGAGGAGCAGTGGAGGTGTTGGAAGCTAAGACATTTAGGTAGAGGGGGTAGGGGGGTAGGGGGGTTGTCGCTTGACAAAGAGGGGGAGGTGGAATGGGGATTCTTCTCAAAGAGGGGGGGCACAAAAAAGGGGTAGGGGGAAGGGGGGGGGCAAAGGGTTAGTGTGTGCAAGGGGAGCAAGAGGAGGGGGGAGGGCAGAACTGAGGGGAAGGGGGTGTTGAGGGGTGGAGGGGAGGGACAAGGGGGAAGGTGGGGAATCATGTGATTAGATGTTGGAGGGGAGGTGATGCAGCCACAATGAGAGGCCTCTTTTTCTTAATTTTCTTGTGTACTAATCAATTAATTATACAAAAAGATGATAGGTATGGTGAGGGGCAAAACCAACTTATGGACAACTAGACCATGTTGCTGTGTAGACCATCAGAAACCATACGCCTCATGGATGTATCAATACTTGATAGAATTCGGATGGAATCCTTGTTTTGGGTAAAAATTGCTTGTTTGATTATGACATGCAGAGCACATGGTGTGTGTGGATGAGAAGAGCAACAAATGCAGAGATGGTGATAATAGCTTGATCATGTCACGATTGCAGCTAGGGTATTTCCTTAATTGCTTGAACTATATGAACAATGTCTTCCCCTTATGATTACATGTTGTATTACACATTTGCAATTCCTCCATTATGAGGAGAAGCCAATCATGCATTGCGCCATTGGTAGGAAGCCCATATTATATGTTGGATGAAGAAGCAATGTGTTAGCATATGATCGATGTCTTCCCCTTATGATTACATGTTGTATTACACATTTGCAAGGCCTCCATTATGAGGAGAAGACAATCATGCATTGTGCCACTAGTAGGGACCCCATATATATGTTGGATGAAGATCATATCGGACCATTTATGGTCAATAGGTGGCTTTGGTAGACTTGGCTCACTCCCAAGTGGGATTTTGTGTAGACTTGACAAGTTAAACCTATTTGTGCTTTAACTCGAAAGCTCCACTTTGAAGCTGGAATGGTTTTGGATGAATTTAGTTCAATTTTAACTTTGAAGCCATAAGGCTTATTTATTTGATCATGGAATCAATTGATTTTTTCAATATGCTTTGTGTGGGGGATCTTGAGTTTTGCCTGCATATGGCCAATAGTCTCCTATGGAGATAGTGATTTCCCCCTGCATAATTTCCCATGTCTAGCTGTTTATGGAAGGTGCCACACCTCTTTTAGCATTATAACCTTGAGATAGAATTTGTAAATTGGGAAATGTGAGAATCATAGTAAAGATAAAGGATCTCAACATCCATGCATGATCATTCTCATGTTCATCATCTTCATCATAACGTAAAACAATCTCATTTTCATCTACTACATTTATATTACCAACAATAGAGGTGGTTAGATTGTGCTATTAAGGCCTAACAAAAGGACACATAAATGGCATGATCATTCTCATGCCCATTATTTTTATCATACTCATCATATGGTACATCAATTTCTTTCTCATGTTATGCATATAATCTAATAATCATGGAAGAGCGTGGTGATCTGGAGGCAATATAATATGTGATATACTTATGAGACATTGGACTTTTGAAAAGAAAGAAAGTAATCATCTTTCTCTTTGAAAGAAATCATAAAGTCACATCCACCAAATAAAAGGTGTAAAGGTCTAATTTGATCACAGAGAAGCCTAGTTTCTCTATCGGGGGGTGAGTGATACTACACTTTATTCCACATATGGAAATGCATTTTAAATTTGGGAAAAATAATCTTACTATCAACATGTTACATGGGTGTAGAAGATTACAGAACAAAGATCTCTTCCAACATTTTTGTGATATCTTATCTTTTTATTTTATCCCAAAATTGAAACATTTAAACATGAAAGTCCTCTCTTATGTAAGCATAACACCATTTGTGTGTCATTTTTCATCCAACCATTTTTTATCTCCACATTTTATTACTATTTTTTAATTTCCACAAATGTAAAAGATGCAGATCTGTTGGCATGGCTACCATCTTTGGTGGTTGGCTCATTTAACAATCCTGCTCACCCGGCTAACCACTATGTCTCCTTGCCAATTTTGTTGGACTGAAGAATGCCAACTGAGCTTTGAATGCCTCAAAACTCTCCTTATGCATGCTCTGATCCTACAGGCCTCGAACTAGCAATTACCGTTCCATGTTTTTATTGATGCCTCTGACATTTCTAGCAAAAGTGTATTAATGCAATGCAAGGATAAGTGGTACCGACCTACTTATTATGCTAGCCACAGTCTTGCTTCAGTAGAACGCAACCAAGCGTGAGTCTTTGGGATTAATCTACTCCATCAAAAATTTTTAGCATTCTTTACTAGGCCGTAAGTTTATCTTTCATGTAGATCATGCTGCTCTAGTATACCTAGTCCGACAATAGCATTTGGGTGGTCGGTTTGCTTGTTGGTTACTATTGTTGCAAGAATTTGGCTATGATGTTGTACATCATCCGGGTTCAGCACATGCCATTACAAACTTTTTATCTAGACTAGATTCTGGTGAACCTCTAGCTGGAGTGGATGAATCTTCTCTCACCATTTATACAACTACAACACCACTACAGATAGCTTTACCCATTGCTAATTCCTATTATGATACTTTAATGATTTTTCTCACTACTGGGTGTCCACCAGGTTCGGTATCTAACACGGCTCGTTGCAAATTAGCCATCTATAGTTGTCGTTTTCATATTATTGTCAGCCAACTGTATTATGCAGATCCTTCTGGGGTCTTCTCTGATGTATTCCCACTCATGGAGTTTCTTTGGTGGTTGCTATGGCTCATTCTCTCCCATCCAGGGGATATTTTTTTGCCAACTTGACCTATCGGAAAATCCTGCAAAGCGGCTTGTGGTGGTCTACCATGCAACATGATATTATGCTTATGTAAAGCAATGTGATGCTTGTTAGTGTATCGGACAACCTTTGCATCATCATCGTTTTCCTCTCCAACCAGTCCTTCCTTTAGAACCCTTTCGAAAATGGGGGTTAAATTTTATTGGAACAATCATCCTGCCAGCTATTTCAACTAATAACAGTTATACCCTCACATGTACTAATTATGCTATGCGCTAGGCTGAAGCATGGACAATCCGCTCTGCAACAGCTAAGGTTGTCGCTAAATGTCTGACTCAGGATGTTTTTCCCTGATTTGGATTACCTCTGGAAATCGTTTCGGATCGAGGCACAAACTTTGCCAACACTCTCATATAGGCCTTAACTCAGACGTTCAATATCCTCCATAAATTTTAGAACGCCGTATTACTTGCGTGCCAATGGATTGGCTGAAAGTACAAATAAGAACTTACTCACCATGCTCAAGAAACTGATTATGGAATGACCTACACGCTAGCATCAAGTTCTCCCTTCCATCCTTTGGGCCTACCGGACTACATATAAAGTATCTACTAGATGCACACTGTTCAAATTAGCTTATGGTCTGGAATCTATTGCTCCAATGGAACTGGTCATACCCAGTTTACGAGTGGCTATTGATAAGAAGTTATTGCTGGGTGATTCTTTCTCTACACATCTTGATGCCTTGCGTTCTCTTGATGAACAAAGATTGGAAAGTTTTTTGTTGATGCAAGAAGTTTAGATTCAGTAGGCCAAGACTCATGATGGCTTTTTGCGCACTCTTGTTTTTGAAGTGGGCCAATTGTTTTTGTTTTAAAATTCTAAATTTGACAGAGTTCCTGGGAAGTTCAAGCTTTGGTGGTTCGGCCCATACTAAATTTTGGTACAACTATTTCCAGCCACTTTTTGGTTGGCCAACTCACTGGAGGGGTTCTTCCCAATCCGGTGAATGGCTCTAAGTTACGACACTATTGTCCACCCTCCTCGTCCGCATGACTTGACATGACTATAAGCATTCATTTTCGATGTGTTCTTGTTTTTTGTCTGATCTATTTATTGTAGTTATTTTGGTATTCACCGTAGTGTCCTGACGGGTGTTTGGATTTTGTTTCGGTTGACCAATTGACCGTAATATATTTCGTGGTCTTATTTTCAAAGTTTTAATTTTCATATCACCTGCACGCTTTTTGCTACATTCATTTGCTATTGACCTGCTCCAAGCGTCGACATTCCATGGTTTATGTTCATTGTGGTGATATGCTCTTTATGACTGGATGATGGTCGGATATCATCTGTGGTGCTCACTTTTATGATTAGTTGCATGATGCCCATTACCCTTTGTCTCCTTAAGTTGTGATTTTTTCTTTATCTCTTTTATCGTGTTTGTCTATGTGATCTCTGTGTGCTTTGTGCATCCTAAGTGTTTATGTACTATGTTTTTGTGCGTGTATCTCTCTCACGGCTATGGAGCCCCTTCCACATCTCATTGCTTTCCATGAGGGAATCCTTGTTGAGCTCGCCGAGTACTTCAAAGCACATGGCTTGCTCCACTTCCCTGAGCTCCCATGGCACACCATGCCAGCACCCCTTGTCCTTGACCTTGGCTAGTGCCATTGCTCAATGCCCTACCTCTAACATTGTCTGGCCTATTGTGGCACCATCTTTCATCGTCCACATCACCCTTGCCTTTGTTGTCTCCCACCTCCGCCTGTCGAATGAAGGCCATAATGAAATTATGAAATTACCTTTAGCTACCATGAATCAACTCTTTCCTTGCAAGTCATCCAATGAGTACACTATTATGTGTCGACCTGCTCCGAAGTGCCATGCCCTTCAATTCATTGTGTTTACCGTTAATCTCCAAAAACAAAATTATGGTATCTCCCGGCCAATGTATTTGGTTGTTGATGTGGCTTCTTGTGAGCCTATCAAATGGGTGGTGCTCTACTTCCATCACATTCACAAAGAATGTCAAGCAATTGTAAAATAGTTGGCCAAGGGCGGATTTCCCCATACCCGCCTTCCTCACGTTTTTTCTTTGCTGATAGCGATTGCACTCCCTGTCACATTAGCTACCCAGGCTCTTCCTCTTCTCGCAACTACCACCTCTTCACATATGGATGTTGATGATAAAGACGATGAAATACTCCTCTGTTTCCCAAAGAAGCACCATCGTGTGGAGAGAACATCTTCACCTGCTTCTAGTGTGTCTTTTGCCCCCCTCAACCTAGACATTGTCCTCACTACCAAAGCCACTTCTACAAATGTAGCCATTCTCAACTCA
>MU260381.1:92500-97500 GCA_020310875.1 Ceratopteris richardii
TATATCAAAGTTTGGTTGGTAGCTACATTAACTAGGCCTGACTTGTCATATGAAGTTGGAGTGTTGTCTGCATTCATGCATTGTCCTAGGAGAGAACATTGACCCTTGCAGGAAAAAGGGTGCTAAGATACATTAAGGGTACACTCAAAGAAGGTTTGTATTATGGATTCACATCAGATACAAAAGTCAAGATATATAGTTATATAGATTGGGCAGGTAACCCTGATGATATGAGGTCAACCTATGGGTGTCTATGTTATGTGGGAGATAAATTAATCTCTTGGTGTTCTAAGAAGCAACATACAATTGCTTTGTCATCCACAAAAGAGGAATATAAAGGTATGGTTGAAGCTACAAAGGAGTTTATATGGTTGAACACTCTCATGAAGAGTTTTGACATCATTCAGAGTACACCCACTGTTCATGGAGATAATATGAGTTCATTGTATCCAGCTGCTAACCCTGTGTTTCATGCCATGACTAAACATATTGAGATTAAATATCATTTCTTGAGAGAGAAGGTGATTGATACAGAAATTGAAGTCATACATACTTCTACAAAAGATCAGATTGCAGTCATGTTAACCAAAAGCTTGGATGGACCTAAGTTGCAGAGGTTCAAAGACATGGCAAGTATAAAGAAGATGGAGAAAATCTCAATTTATGATTGAGGGGGAGCTGTTGGTGCAAGACAATCAACAATTGATGATTTGGACAAGGATTGAAGTCAAAGAATAAAGCAAAGATCAAATTCTTAGGCTTGAAGATTAGTGCATGGTCAGAAAATGAAGGCTTGTATATACATGTACATTAAGCTTGAAATTAGTTTACCTATACCTTTGAAATGGTGACGAGTTTGTACATATATGCCTATATATACAAGTATAGAATCGGGACATCAAAGAGAGAAGAGATATAGAACAAGAATAGATGAGTAGAAGAAGAATATGTGTGATGAATGAATGAGATTCATCAATTAATTGTTTTCATGAATAGAAGAAAACTTCTGAAATCTAAGTGGAGATGTTTTCTCCATCTCTCCTTTTGTGATTGATCATTTCATAAATCCTTTTGTAGATGTTTAAGTCCATAGTTAATGCATCTATGGTCAAGATTTGAGAGTCCAATTGTAATCAGGCTGAGAGAATTTTAAGTAGGAACATTTACATGTGTAAATGCGAAGAAGTGAAGGCAAGAACAAGTGCAGTCCCAGTGGTCAATGTTTTGATCAAATCTCCCTCCACTGTGTAAATTTTTGAGCACGTAAGCACTCATTCTTTAAGTCAAAAGGTAAGCTACTTGTGGCTAAAAGCATTTGAATAAATGGGGTCTAATTTGGAGAATCATGCATTAGAAGTTGTAGGTGTCAAAGTCGACTACACAGAAGAATAGTTTCAGACATAGGTATATTGTTTGAAACAAATCTCAAGATCTACTAAATCGTTTGGAGAGATTTAACCGAAGAAGGTGTAAAAACTTGAGAAGATACCTTGTATGAAGGTTCATTGAAAAATGTACACATTTGATCAGTGCAGAAGACTTTTCTGTGTAATGAGTTTCTTCACAGTTAACTCAAGTCTTGATAATTTGGCATTGATTTTCCAAAATTGGTTGAGGTTATGAGTTGTTTAGCTTTTCCCATCAAAGTTCGCAATAATAAAGGATGCTCGGATTGGGTTAATTATCCATATTTTGATCCACCGAGAGCACCACCCACCATAGCATACATGATCTCTACAATACATCATTGGTCTCCATGCCTAAAGAACATACCAGACATCACCACCACAGTGTGTATGAAAATCTTTGAGATGATGATGGTCCTATTCAAGACCTTCTGCAAGGTACATGCACCATATATTTCAGCACTCAACTTTTCTGAAGGTAACAGAGATTTGATCTATGACATGAGCCAGACCCCCCCTCCATCAACATAATCTATGCTTGGCATGCATGGATAAAGTATTTACCTGCCTACTACAAGCAGAACTTTGAAGAAATGTTCTCTACCAAGTTCTGGGAATATCATTATGAAATTTTCTTTCCCAGACCAACACATTTGTTACATCTCTTTGCAGTAGAATAGGCCATCCATGCAGATCAATTACAATTACCACATCGGGACATTCTAAGTCCAATAGATTGGGATAAGCTCATGACAGATGTGGCTCGAGGATTGGGCATTCAAGAACATCACCTAGCCATAGACATCATCGAATATTACATCAAGCACTATCACCAACAAGGGTTTGTCAGGGACGACAGACATGAGAGAGGGGGGTGTTGGCAGTAGTCAAGGCATAAAAAAAGTCAAAGAAGATTTGGCAATTGAGGCCACATAGGTTTTCCAAAAATTAATCCTTTTTACTAGTGATTTTCATCACTACATGAACATTGTAAATACCATTTTTGGTAGATTAGACTCCATTTTATTCAAGCTGAGGAGTCCTTGAGCTTGAGGCATAATAGAAGTAGCTACATACCAATTTTTATAATTTTTAGACTTTGTTTGAGCCCTCGAATAAGCCTTGGAACCTAATTTTTAACTAGGCTGGACACTAAGTCTAGACGAAGCTAAAGCTAGTCAAAAACTATCAAAAGAGCTAGAGAGATTGTTAGAGTTTTGAGCTATTGTAAGAGACTTTTTTGAGTAATAAAAGAACTCCATTGTTCCTCTCTTTGTTCTTGCCTTGTGTGTGTGTGTATGTGTGTGCATGCTTGCGTGCTTCTCACTCACGCACTTGTGCCATCACTTGCTGATAGTCGTCATACTAGTCCTCATGTCTCCACAGATTGACAATTATGAGGTGGATCTCATCACGTTGGTACTTGCCATTGTGCTAGAGTGACAAAGAGCCACAAATCTCTTGTGCAAAAAAAAACGTTCAAAAGGATATGCCCCTTGTGTAGAGGGCCATGGGTTTTGATCCCACACTAGTTTTGAGTGCATCAATGTCTTAACCATGATGCCATGTGGGAATATGAATGGATAGAATTTAAAACTTTTCCATCAGATTAGTTTATAGAGAGCACACCATTTGAGAGTGGAGCTTGGGTATTGATTCTGTGAGCTAACCCCTATGATTAGTTTCTCCTAACCAAGCCACTCAAAATCATTTGGGAATCATACTTGGGGCAGTTCCTTAAAAAAGAAAAATGCTCATTAGAAGGTTGGGCTGCCATCCCCGCTGCCCACATAGGGATGTAAGAAGGGCACTCTTGAAGATTGGCATTTTGGAGATCCATAATCCACAATTGAAGTAAACCCATTATGATAATAAGGATTCGAACCAGATTAGTTTCATATCTTGTGCATGCTCTATCCATTGAGCTCTCAATGCTCGACAACATGCATACCACAGATGAAGTGTTTAGGATACAAACGTGAAGCTTTGGATGTTATCCACTCTTGGAGGTTTTTCCATGTTGGAATTCTAGCATCCTTTGCTAGAATCGAGCCTATGTTGAAGAAAAATTAAATCGAGAAGTATTCTTGTGATATTGTGCATTGTTTTCTTCATTTTATAATGCACCACTTGCATTAGGAAATCTAAAGAAAGTTAATAATGGACTGTGTGCAATGGAGGATACTTCAAGCCATGTCACAATTACCAGTAGTACAAGTGTATCTATATATGTTTAGATACCACTTTTATCAATATCTTCATTCATGTTTACCCCACCTATAGCATCATGTGCATTGCATGCATCTACAAGGATGACTCATGTGTCTGATGCATTGAGCATAGAATCAACGACTTTAGCTTTAAATGTTGAGGGTACCATGCAATAAGGGGAAACCAACACCACTTCAAATGAGAGGAATGAATTCAAAGATAGGTTGTTGAAAGTAGAGCAAGGCCTTGGACATTTGTTCAATGTCTAGGCTAAGGTCGCACAACTTCCTCAATCCTTTGATGGGATTCAAATTCACCTTCGAGGTATTTTGGACTTAGTCTAGAAGTCCAAAGATGTAGGTAGGGCTATCCTTGGTAGCCATAATGATATGATAATGACCTCACCTATGTCTGTTTTGTTAGAAAAGGATAAGGATTCATCCATTTTCTAAACGAACTTGTTTCCCTTAAATGGTAGTTTGAGCCCTCTCAATTTGATGACTCCTACCACTCCGATCTTTTCCAACACTTTGGGGCAATCACTAGGTGTATGTGGTCCATCAGATCTTTCTTTAGAGAAAGATCTATATCCTCCTTACGTCTTAGGTGAAGATAATTATTGAAATATGGATGGAGTTAACATTCTTGGAAAGGTGGAATGATGTCCACCAATTCAAGAACACCTTGAACATGTGCGAGTGGTAGAGGCTAGTTTGTTGTTAGACTCTAAGACCTACACATGGTGGATGATTCTATTGAGAATCGTAAAAAACCCTCAACTTGGGATGCATTCATCCACCTCTTCAAAAAGGATTTTCTCCCCAAGAATGATGAGGAATGAAATTGGGAGACTTGGGATCAAATTCAGCAAAAGGGAAAGTAAACATCTTCAAGATATAGATGTTTATTCAAGAAAGGTATCTAGAAAATAACTTTTTGTTGGAAATTTTCACAAAAGTTCCATTTGTCTAATGGAAAAGTGAGAAAAGAGCAAGATATTCCAAGTATGAATAGATTAAAATATTCCAAGTATGTAGTATGCAAATATGATAGCAATAATTAAGGCTGTGGAAGGTACACTTTAAAGTTTACCTATCCTTAAAGGGATTTTTCTAAAATCCAAAAAACATGGCTGAATGCTTAAAATTAAGCAATATAGAGATTCCTAATAGATCCTTGAGGTAGCTACTTAAAATCCTTAGTAAGAAAGGAATCTAAAGAAAAGAATTGAAAAGCTCTTGTCGTTACAAATTGGTCAAATATAACCAACTGGACTTGAATTTGAGAAATTCAAGAACTTGGAATTATAATTGGTTTTCTTTTGAGAACCCTAGAAAAAGAAGGATAGATGTTCTATCCAAAGGTTTTCAAGTAAAAGCATAA
>MU260381.1:110000-112500 GCA_020310875.1 Ceratopteris richardii
TGCCCAATCTGCATCTGAATAAATTTTGATATCAATATCTGAAGTATAAGGGAAATACAAACCATGGTTCTGTGTACCCTTGAGATACTTCAAGATTCTCTTGGCAGCCTCTAAGTGAGGTATCCTTGGCTTGTGCATAAATTGACTTAGCACACTTACTCCATATGCAATATCAATTCTTGTAAGAGTAGCATAGTTCAAGCTACCCACCATACTTTGATAACCTGTAATGTCTTTGACTTCATCACCTTCATGGGCACTTAGCTTTAGGTTTACCTCCATTGGAGTGCTTGCTACTTTAGCATCCTGCAAGTGAAACTTCTTCAACATATCCTGTACATACTTTTTTTGAGTAATGTATATCCTTGAATTAGTGTAAACTAATTCAAGCCCTAGAAAATACTTCAATAAACCAAGATCATTGATCTTGAACTCCTTCATCATCTGGCTTTTGATATCCTTGATTCCATTGACATCATTACCTGTAATGATGATGTCATCAACATAAACACAGAGATATATTACCTCTGAATTACTTCTCTTAATGAACAGAGAAGTATCTGCCTTGCTCATGACAAAACCTTGGTCTTGGAGGTATGTAGTTAACCTGTAATTCCATGCCCTAGGTGCCTGCTTCAATCCATATAAAGCCTTTTTTAATTTGCAAACATATGTTACCTTCTTAGAGTCCTCATAGCCAGGAGGTTGTGACATATAAACTTCTTCTCAAATCCATCCATTCAAGAAAGCATTCTTGACATCCAATTGGTACATGTTCCAATTCTTTGATGCAGCCACACTTACCAACACTCTGATTGTTGGCATCTTGGCCACAGGAGAAAATGTCTCTTCATAGTCAATGCCTTGGGTTTGTGCAAAACCCTTGGCTACAAATCTAGATTTGTACCTATTAATTGTTCCATCAGAATTTCTTTTCAACTTATAGATCCATCTGGATCCTATTACCTTCATGGAGTCCTTCTTAGGTACTAACTCCCATGTGTCACTCTCCTTGAGTGCTCCAATCTCCTCATCCATAACTTCTTTCCATTCTTATTTGGTTATTGCTTCTTCATATGATCATGGTTCTTCATTTGACAAATCTTTGGCAAGATAAACTGAATGTTTAGTAACAAGAGATGTATCATACCCGTATCTGATAGGTTTTTTGCTTTCTCTTTGAGATCTTTTGATTGATTGAGTTGAAGATTCAGGTATATCTTCAAGCTTTTTCATCTTCATTTTGCCCTTGGACTTCCATGCCTTGAATTCTTAAAGGTTGATAGTGTCTCATCATGTGAACTTGAGTCTTCATTCTGAGTAGGTTCCTCCTCTGCAAGTTTTGGAAATTCCTCTTCCAAATCATAGGGTAGTTTAACCTTCTTGCATTCATTCTCATACCAAGAATCATTTTCATCAAAGACCACATCTCTGCTTACCATAAATCCCTTATTGGTAGGATTATAAAACCTGTAATCTTTTTGATTTAAATCATACCCAATAAAAATGCATTTTTCAGCCTTTGGGTCTAGCTTACCTCTTATCTGAGAAGGAATGTGCACATATGCTATACATCCAAATATTTTGCAGTGATCTAATGATGGTCTCTTACCATGCCATGCTTCATAGGGTGTCATACCATCAAGTGACTTAGATGGTAACCTGTTTATGAGGTAAGTGGCAGTAGAAACACTCTCTGCCCATAGATAGTTAGGTAACTTCTTCTCATTAAGCATAGATCTAGCTGTCTCAACAATTAACCTATTTATTCTCTCAGCTACCCCATTCTGTTCAGGAGAATACCTTGTGGTTATCTCTCTTTTGATGCCTCTGACCTGCAAGAAGTCTTCAAATTCATTGGAGAAGTACTCACCTCCTCCATCTGACCTTAGCCTCTTCAAATTCCTTCCTGTCTGGTTTTCAACTAATGCAAGATATTTTTTAAAGCAATTAAATACCTCATCCTTGTGCTTCATGAAGTACAATACAGTCCATCTGCTATAATCATCAATAAAAGACACATAGTACCTTGAACCTGAGACTAAGGGGTCTTTGCTTGGTCCCCATACATCTGTGTGTACAAGCTCTAGGTAGTCTTCATGCATATATCCTTTCTTGGAGAAGGGTAACCTGTGAGACTTACCAAATTGACAAGCACCACACTTGTAAAACATATGTTGCTTGGATACATTAGGTATCCCAAGCACACATTGGTCTCTGAACATTTGTTTCAAGGTTCTTTCTCCTATGTGCCCTAACCTTTTGTGCCAAATCTCAAGATCTGAAAGTGTTTGATCTTTATAACTGTATAGTGCAATATTCTTTGTATCTTCCAACTCAAAAGTGAAAAGTCTACCTGATTTTTCTCCTTTATCAGTCCTCTTGAACCCATGTCTTGGGTCTTCCACAAATGCTCCATATTGATTGAATCTGACCTGCAAACCTTTCTCCACAATCTGACCAACACTCATCAAATTTTTGGTAATGGTTGGTACATAGA
>MU260381.1:130000-140000 GCA_020310875.1 Ceratopteris richardii
GTATGATAGGTATACCTTGATCAATACCCATGCTTTTGAACAAGGTCTGCATCCATATTAGTTCTTTAGCTGCTTCTACAAGTCCTTTATATTCTGCTTCTGTTGACGATAAAGCCACTGTGTGTTGCTTCTTCGAACACCAGCTTACCAGCTTATCTCCTAGGTATATCATATACCCGTGTGTTGATCTTCTGTCATCTTGACTTCCAGCCCAGTCTGAGTCACTGTATGCTCTGAGTTTTGTGTCGGACGTAAAAGGATAATATAATCCTTCTTTTACAGTTCTTTTAATATATCTAAGAACTCTCTGTCCTGCAGCCCAATGTTGACCTGTCGGACAATGCATAAACTGTGAGAGAACTCCCACTACATAACTAAGATCCGGTCTTGTTAGCGTAGCATAGATTAAGCTTCCTACTAATGATTGATATTTCTTCATATCTTTAGACTCTGTTCCACTGTATTTGCTGAGTTTATGGTTTACTTCAAGAGGTGTTGAAGCTTCTCTGCAATTCTCCATATTAAACTTCTTCAGTAAGTTTAGGAGATACCTTTCTTGTGTCACATATACATCATGATCTGTGTATGTGATTTCCATTCCTAGAAAGTACGACAACTTTCCTAGGTCACTGATCTTGAACTCTCTTTCGAGTAGTCTCTTTACTTCTGTAATTCCTTCATCTGATGTTCCTGTGATTATTAAGTCGTCTACATAAATACAAATGTAGATCATACCTTCTTCTGTTCTCTTTATGAGTAGACTTGCGTCTGCCTTCGAACTTTGGTATCCAAGTTCATTTAGATATTTCACAAGTCTGTAATTCCAAGCTCTTGGAGCTTGCTTCAGTCCATAAAGTGCTTTTCTTAGCCTGCAAACAAAGTTTGGGTGTCTGGAACTTTCGAACCCTTCAGGTTGTTCCATGTACACTTCATCAGAAATATATCCATTCAAAAATGCGTTCTTTATATCTAGCTGACTTAGCTTCCATCCTTTTGATGCTACTACAGCAATCACTGTTCTTATGGTTGTCATCCTTGCCACCGGACTAAACGTCTCGTCATAATCTATACCATGCGTCTGGGCATAGCCTTTGACCACCAGCCTTGCTTTGTGTCTGGCTATCCTTCCATCTGCAAATTTCTTTATTTTGAACACCCATTTATTTCCGATTACTTTCTTACCATTTGGTTTCGGAACAAGTTCCCAAGTCTTGTTCTCCTCTAGTGCGCTGATTTCTTCTTCCATTGCTTCTTCCCATTGTTTCTTGCCTTTTGCTTCATCATAGCTCTGTGGTTCTTCATCATCTTTGACCATATATGCATAGTCTTTCTGAGTTATGTATGATGTATCATACGAGTACCTTTCTGGTTGTCTTCTATTCCTGTTTGACCTTCTTGGTTCAAACTCTTCATATGTATCTGAATGCACTTCTTCATTGTCTTCATTTCTCATACCTGATCCATTCCTGGACGTACTTGCCTGCATATGGTTTTCATCTCTGTTCACCTGAACAATTGATTTTCCTTTCTCTCTTCTTTTTATTTCTTCTTCGAATTCTTCAGTCGTATGATTTTGATCTGCATACCAGCTTTTCTGTTCATCAAATGTAACATCTTTGGACACAGTAAATTTGGTTAGAGGATTCCATAACCTGTATCCCATCTGCTTTTCATCATATCCGACGAACACATATTTCTCTACTTTTGGTTCAAGCTTATGTCTGAGTTGAGACGGTACATAAGCATATGCTACTGATCCAAACACTTTGCAGTGATCAAGTGTTGGCTTCTTTCCCCACCAAGCTTCATAAGGGGTCATTCCTTCCAATGCTGTACATGGTAATCTGTTTACCAAGTATGTAGCTGTGTTTACAGCTTCAGCCCAAAGATAATTTGGACAATCCTTTTCGTTTAGCATAGCTCGTGCGAACTCGACTAGAACTCGGTTCCTTCTTTCTGCTACTCCATTTTGTTGTGGTGTATATCTGCAGGTTATTTCTCTTTTAATACCTGCATTCCAAAGATAGTCATTGAATTCTCGGGAGAAGTATTCTCCCCCTCCATCAGACCTCAGTCTTTTAAGTTTTCGTCCGGTAAGTCTTTCAGCATATGCATGAAAATGCCTGAAAGCTCCAAATACTTCTGATTTCTCTTTCAAAACATAAAGAGTTATCCACCTTGTTGCATCATCAATGAATAGAACATAGTACCTTGATCCGCTGATTGATCCTTCTTTCGTTGGCCCCCATACATCTGTATGAATAAGCTCGAGTACTTCATCATGTTTGAATCCTTTCTTCTGGAAAGGTAACCTATGGGCTTTTCCCAACTGGCATGCTTCGCACTTATGAATCATATGTTGATTCTGTATATTTGGTAGTCCCAATACTGACTAATTCGTTATCATAGCTTTAATTCCTTTTTCATTGAAATGACCCAATCTCTTATGCCATAAATCAAGTTCTGTAATTATCTTTTCTCCATGTGTGAGCAACGCTTGGCCAATGTTCCCTTGTACTCTTAAAGTAAAGAGTCTTCCTTCTTTCTTTCCAGAAACAATCTGGTTGTATCCATTCTCGGGATCTTCTACAAATACACCTTTATTTGTAAATCTGACTTGAAAACCTTTCTCAACTATCTGTCCCACGCTAATCAAATTTTTCGGTATTGTTGGAACATACAAAACATTGGTTAGCAAATCTGCTCCACTCTTACATTTGACTTTTCCAATTGAGTGTATGCTATGTCTCGTATTGTCACCTGTTTGAACGGTGTGACTAGAACTACCCTTTTCTAGTTCTGACATCAGTTCTATATTTCCTGACAAATGATTAGAGCATCCAGAATCAATGTAAAATACCTTTAGGTCTTCATTTTCCAATGTGCTGATAGAGTTCATCATCAACGATGTATGACTTTCATTCTGCGTGTCGTTTGCGTAGTTGTTGTAGGTGGTGTTGTAGGATTGATTTTGTCCCCAACTTCTTACTCCACCTCTACCATAGCCTCCTCTTTGATTTTGTCTTCCTCTTTGATATCTTCCGCTTCTGCCTCTGCTATTACTGTTTTGATTTTGATTTGATCCTTGTTGATTGTGCCAACAGTCATGAGCCAGATGGTTACTTAGTCCACAAATCCAGCAAGCTTTCTTGTTGGTATTCTGGCTACTTCTTCCTCTTCCAAAGCCTCTTGCTCTTCCTCTGCCAGTGCCTTTACCTCTTGCGTAATAGGCCTGAGAACTCGACTCTTCTTCGTCTTTTGTCTTACCTTTGTCTTTCTTTTTGTTCTTCATGTACATTGCAGAGCTTTGTCCTTTATCTGCATCTCCTTTCAGGTCTTGCTCATATGTGAGCATCAAACCAAGCAGCTGATTTAAATCTGGCACAAAATGATTTAAGGAGAGTTCAGTTGATAGTACAAAAGGTTTCCACCTTTCATCTCCTCTCAACCCTGTGAGCACTTGCGCTATCAGTCTATGATCTTCGACTTCTTCATTTATGGATCCAAGACTATCTGCTAGATCCTTCATTTTAGTGACATAGTCACTTATGATTTGACTCGACTTCTTTTTGAATGTCGTAAATTCGGACCATAAGCTAGCCTTCCTGGCTTTCGTAGTATTTTGGAAATGATCTTCCAATGCACTCCATATGTCCTCTGCTTTCTCCAGACCTCTGATATGTGGTAGTAGATGATCTGTTACGGTATTATAGATGTAGGCTCTTGCCGTTGCATCTTTCTTCTGCCACAGCTTCAAGGCTTCTAACTCTTCTTTTTCCGGTTGACTATCATCTTCAAAGGTCGGCTTCTTTTCTTCTCCGGTCACGTACATCATTAAGTCCTTACTCATAAGTAAGGCTTCCATGCGCATTACCCATGCGGGATAATTATCTCTGTCCAGCTTATCAATAGTAACGTGGTCTGCCATGATCTTCTTGTTTCTGGTTCCACTCGTTGTGGTTAACCGGCTCTTGTTTCCAATAATGGTGAATACTCTGGGCTTTGATTAGATGTGCCTAGTTCTGGCTCTGGCTAGATACGCCTAGCTCTAATTAGCTATGCCTAGCTCTCATTAGCTATGCCTAGCTCTGATTAGCTATGCCTAGCTCTGATACCACTGTTGCGGAAAATGGTATACTTTCTTTACTCTGATACCACTCCTTGTCGACGCGACGAAGGCTGAACCTTAGTAAGCCTGCGGAAATCACCACGCCCAAGTAGAACTAAGCTAGAGTGATTCAGAACACCTATGTAATCAATCAATAGCTTAGCAAAGTCTAGCGCTCAACATATAAGACTGCGCTTCTAAATTCACTGAAAAAATTTCACCAAAACTTCTCCGGACTGTCACTGGACTGACACCGTAATCGTACCGGAGTTGTACCGGAATGAACTTCAATTCTGTTTATAATTACTTCAAGTAAACATACATGAAGTAAGGAGATGATGCGAGAACTTTCTTGACTTACTGAACACTTTCTGAAGTTTAAGGAAAAACTCCACTAGTTCAGACAGCCTCTTTCCGGTCACACTTTGTACTGTGTATGTGAAGAGAGATGGTGGATGCAATCCAAAGATGAGTAGGTGCCGCTACAACCAGCTTCACACCAGCCAACTGAGACTTCAGAGTTGATTAGTAGACCCTTTGAGCTTCCTAAATCCACCAAAATATCAGCCAAGTACTTTGGAACATGTATCCCAAAAGTTTAAGTCAAGACCGACAAGTTGCGAAATGACTAGCTCCCAAAACTTGCTATTTTTGGACATACACCTGCTGGAAAAAATGAACAGTGCTCTCAACCTGGAAGGAATTAGAAAAATTCCTTTTGGGCATAGCAAATAGACTTAGCAAGCTTCCTATTCCAAGTTAAAACACTTCAAATGATGGACTGAGCACTGAGAACAAGTTTCATCAAGTTCTGGAACATTCCCACAATTCTCGGGGCTCTGCAGAGATAGACCAGTAAGCAGTAAAATGCAGATATCTCCAAAAGTATAAATTCAATGACCTTGAAAATTTATAGACAGTGAGAGCTATCCAACGCATATTAAAACACTGAAAAAGGTTCAGTAAAACTCGAGATATGACCTTCTGAAGTTACTGCTCTGAGTGAGTATAGCAGAGAACAAAACAGAGAGGTAGATGATAATAAATGTATAGATTCACATATGATTACAACCACATTGGCAATGAATCTTTGCACAATGGGAGTAGAATGATAGAGCTATGGAGTAAGCTCTTCAATCTCTACAAAATGACATGAAGTGGTCACGTACAAGGCTTGCTAATCGCCTCTTCCTTCTTGCTCCTTTTATAGCAATTCTTGGAGGGAGTTTTGAATTCGAATTCGAATGGCTCCACCTAAAAGTGATCCCCAAAGTTAGGAGAGATTCCCTCAGCTCAAAAATTCGTGATTTTGGTAGTTGGAGCCACGAATTTGCTTTTACATCATGGATGAGGTAAGCCATCCTTTTCCTTTTTTCTTTTTCCATTTACAAGAGATAAAATGTACTCTTTTACAAGAGGTGTTCACATGACTACTCATGTGACTTACAAATGAGGATAATATCAAGCATATCAAGCATGTAGGCTTGGGCAAAATGCACCAACAGCTCCCCCTCAAGCCTAACATGCTTGGCCTCCAAATAAGTCTTCAATTGTCCTTGATTTCCTGCAAGCCAATCATCAACTTGAATCTACTTAACTTCGTACCATCAAGAGCTTTCGTCAACATGTCTGCACATTGCATATCTGTAGAGACATAGGATAGTTGAATATCCTTGCTCAATAGCTTCTCCCTTACATAATGGTAGTGGACTTCAATATGCTTGGTTCTAGCATGGTATACCGGATTAGCTGCTAGATGTAGTGAGCTTGTGTTGTCACCAAAAATGTGAGGTGTTGAAGAATGAAGTCCAAGATCTGTGTACAAAGATTTTAACCACATGATTTCTTGAGTTGCATTAGCCAAACCTCTATATTCAGCTTCAGTAGAAGATAATGCCACGGTTGGTTGCTTCTTCGATGACCAAGAAATGATTTTTGAACCTGCAAATGATATATACCCTGATGTGCTTCTTCTATCATCTTTAGATCCGGCCCAATCTGCATCTGAGTAGACCTTTAGCTCAATATCTGAAGTATATGAATAGAACAAACCTTCATTCATGGTCCCCTTTAGGTACTTGAGGACTCGCTTGGCCGCTTCCATATGTGGTCTTCTCGGCTTATGCATAAACTGACTCAATATGCTAACACTATAGCATATATCCACCCTTGTGAGTGTTGCATAGTTCAAACTTCCAACCAAGCTTTGATAGCTTGTGATGTCTTCAATTGGCTCTCCTTCATAAGCACTAAGCTTATGATTTTGCTCCATAGGTGTACCTGCACACTTGGTATTTTCCATCTTGAACTTGACGAGCATGTCATGGACATACTTCCTTTGTGTGATGTATATACCTGAATCTGTGTAGATCAACTCCAATCCAAGAAAATAAGTGAGTGGTCCGAGGTCACTTATTTTGAACTCCTCCTTCATTTGACTCTTTACCTGTTTGATTCCTTCAAGATCATTGCCTGTGATAATAATATCATCAACATACACACATAAATAGATCACTTCAGATCCATTCCTCTTTATGAACAAAGAGGTATCCGCCTTGCTAGCTTTGAATCCTTGGTCCTGCAAATAAGTAACCAATCTGAAATTCCAAGCTCTTGGAGCTTGCTTCAATCCATACAAAGCTTTCTTTAGTTTGCATACATAGTTAGGATGATGTGCATCCTCATATCCAGGAGGTTGTGCCATATACACTTCCTCAGAAATCCATCCATTCAAGAAAGCATTCTTTACATCAAGTTGATAAAGATTCCAATTTCTAGATGCAGCAAGACTAATGAGAACCCTAATTGTAGGCATTTTTGCAACAGGAGAGAAAGTCTCCTCATAATCAATACCATGGGTTTGAGCAAACCCTTTAGCAACTAACCTTGCTTTGTGTCTATTTATACTTCCATCTGGATTCCTCTTGATTTTGTATATCCATCGAGATCCGATTATCTTCATAGATGGCTTGTTAGGTACAAGCTCCCAAGTGTCATTCTCCTTCAAGGCTTCCATTTCTTCATCCATTGCATCTCTCCAAGCTTTCTTGCTTTGTGCTTCTTCGAATGTGGTAGGTTCTTCATTGGTTGAATCCTTTGCAATGTAGATTGAGTGCTTGGTGACCAAAGAAGTATCATAACCAAACCTCTCTGGTTTCTTCTTCTCCCTCGAAGACCTTCTAAGTGGTTGATGTGAGCTCTCGGGTCCATATGTAGCATCCTGCATCTTTGCTTTACCTTTGTTCTTCCATAGCTTTAGTCTTTCCAAGTCTTCTAGGTCAATCTCCGAATCACTTTCTTCAATCTGCTTTGGCTCCTTTGGTTGAAGTGAGGGAAAGTCTTCATCCAAGTCATACGGCAGCTTCACTTTCCTGTCATCATCAAACCATGATTTGTTTTCATCAAAAATTACATCTCTACTCACAGAAAATCCTTTATTGGTTGGATTGTACAATCTATATCCTTTTTGGTTTTGATCATAACCAATGAATACACACTTCTCTGCCTTGGGATCCAATTTGCCTCTTACTTGAGAAGGAATGTGAGCATAGGCTAAGCATCCAAAGATTTTACAATGCTCTAGACTAGGTCTTCTTCCATTCCACACTTCATATGGAGTGGTTCCATCTAGTGACTTAGATGGAAGTCTATTTATGAGATATGTGGCTGTCGACACAGCCTCTGCCCATAGGTAGTTCGGCAATCCCTTTTCGTTGAGCATGGACCTTGCAGCTTCGACGATAGCTCTATTCCTCCTCTCTGCTACACCATTGAGTTCAGGTGTATACCTTGTAGTGACTTCCCTTTTAATGCCTCTTTCATGCAAGAAGGCATCAAATTCAGAAGAGAAGTATTCTCCTCCACCATCTGATCTGAGTCTTTTCAAAGTCCTACCTGTTTGATTTTCAACAAGAGCAATATACTTCTTAAAGCAATTAAACACTTCATCCTTGTGCTTCATGAAAAACAGAATGGTCCACCTGCTACAATCATCTATGAAAGACACATAATATCTTGAGCCTGATATAGATGGCTCCTTACTTGGACCCCACACATCCGTGTGCACTAGATCCAAAGGATTTTGATACATATATCCTTTCTTATTGAAAGGTTGTCTATGAGCCTTGCCAAGTTGACAAGCTTCACACTTATAAATCATGTGTTGCCTTGTGATATTAGGCAAACCAAGTACACTTTGGTCCCTGCAAATCTGTTTGAGTGTCCTCTCACCAATGTGAGCAAGCCTTTTGTGCCATATCTCCAACTCTGTTAGAGTTTGAGATCCATAGCTAAACAAAGCTATGTTCTTTGTATCTTCCACTTCAAAAGTGAAAAGCCTTCCTGTCTTTTCTCCTTTGGCAATCCTTCGAAAGCCTTGCCTTGGGTCTTCAACATATGCTCCAAATCGATTGAATCTAACCTGCAATCCTTTTTCAACAATCTGTCCAACACTTATTAAATTTTTGGTAATTGTAGGGACATACAAGACTTTGCTTAAGAGGTTCATATTCCCATCTGATGTCTTCACATTACCTATCTTCTCCACTGAGTGCTTTGTGTCATCTCCTGTCTGCACTTCATGCTTGTTATGAGGATCTTCCAAATCAGAAAGTAAAGCCACATTTCCTGCTACATGGTTCGAGCATCCCGAATCAATGTAAAATATGTGATCATCATCCTTACCCTTCTTTGTTGATAGATTCATAATCAATAATGAATCTTCTTGACTTTGGTCCTCTGCATAGTTATTGTAATCTCTTCTTCCTCTATGGCCACTTTGATAGTTGTTGTTGTTGTTGTAATTGTTGTTGTAGTAGTTGTTGTTGTTGTAGCCTCCATTGTACCTACCTCTATTTGATCCATAGCCACCTCTATTGAATCCTCTTCCTCTTGAGTTCCTTGGATTCCTGAAACATTCTTCAGTAGTATGGTTAGATAAGCCACATATGTTGCAAGGTTGAGATGATTGGAATCTCCCCCTGCCTTGCTTTCCACCTCTGCCTCTTCCTCTAGCTCTTCCTCTACCTGCAAAGTTTGCTTGGAAAGAGCTTCCTTCATCTTCATTCTTCCTATTCTTTGACTTGTCCTTGACCTTAGCTTTATCAGAATATAAGGCAGAAGTTTGATTACCTCTTGAGGACTCACCACCTTTGCTAATCTTTGCTTCATGAGTGAAGAGTTGGCCCATGAGTGTGTTGAGGTCGGGTACATGCATATCCATGTATAAATCCATGGCTGTTGTGAATGACTCCCACTTGTCGTCTGCTTTGATTCCATTCATGATTTGTCTTATGATTTGCTCCTCTTCAATTACCTCTCCAATGCTTCCAAGTTGGTCGGAAATCTCCTTCATCTTTGTGACATAATCAGTCACATTTTGCTTCGGGCTTTTCGTCATTGTTGTGAACTCCATCCACAATTGGTTCTTCCTTGCTCGAGTGTTGGAAGAGAAGAAAGAAGCAAGTGCATTCCAGGTTTCTCTTGATGTCTTGCATCCCTTGACATGAGGTAAAAGAAAATCAGAGATTGAGTTTAGAATATAGGACCTTGCAAGTGCATCCTTCGAACACCAATTCGAAAGTCCTTCCACTTCTTCATGTGATGGTTGCCCTTTGTTCCTCATGGTTGGCATTGCTTCATCTCCGGATATAAATCCATATAGATTCCTCCCTTGAAGGTAAGCCTCCATCCTTAGAGACCATGCCGGATAGTTGTTTCGATCCAATTTGTCAATTGTTGATGGAAATACATCTCCCATGTTGCTTGACTATGCTCTGATACCACTGTGAAGAGAGATGGTGGATGCAATCCAAAGATGAGTAGGTGCCGCTACAACCAGCTTCACACCAGCCAACTGAGACTTCAGAGTTGATTAGTAGACCCTTTGAGCTT
>MU260381.1:147500-157500 GCA_020310875.1 Ceratopteris richardii
ATAAGATAAGTTTCCCAAATCACTTATCTTAAACTCCTTCTCTATTTGCTTCTTGAGTTCATTGATTCCTTGAGCATCTGTTCCTGTAACAATAATATCATCAACATAAATGCACATGTAAATATATCCATTTTCACTTGCCTTCACTAGCAAGCTACTATCTGCCTTTGATGCTTGAAAACCACATTCATTCAAGAACTTGACCAATCTGTAATTCCAAGCTCTTGGGGCTTGCTTCAACCCATATAAAGCTCTCTTGAGCTTACACACATAATCTGATCCAATTGATTCCATAAAGCCTTCTGGTTGCTCCATATATACTTCATCTGCAATATAACCATTTAGAAATGCATTTTTCACATCCAATTGTGATAATTTCCATCCCTTGCAAGCAGCAATAGCAATCAATGTCCTAATTGTAGACATCTTAGCAACAGGACTAAAGGTTTCATCATAATCTATCCCATAAGTTTGGGCATAACCTTTAACCACTAGTCTAGCCTTATATCTAGACACCTTACCATCTGCAAACCTCTTTGTTTTATATACCCACTTGCATCCAATGACTTTCTGATTCTTTGGTCTTGGTACTAGTTCCCAAGTTTCATTTTCAAGTATGTTGGATGTGATGGCTGGGTACAATCAGAAGATCAAGGTGGTGCTGCTAGACCTGCTTCACACCTGCCCTTTCTTTTCTTCAGATATGGTTAGGAGACTCCTTGAGCTTCCAAATGACACCAAGAAACTATATATGTGCTTTACAAAGTGATTGAGTAATGATCAAATCAAAACAGATAAGTTTGAACCTTCATAAGTCCAAAAACTTGCTATTCCTGTAATGACACCTGCTCAGTCCTAAGCTCAGTGTGTCCAGCACACTTACAATTGGTCTGATTCCTTCTGGGAGTATTAAATTAGCTTAACAAGCTATCATTAGCAAGTTAAATCACTCCAAATGATAAACTATACACTGAGCATGATGTTTAGCAAACTCAGGGACACCCCCGACTTTTTAGGAATCACACAGAAATATACAAGTGATCACTTCGACAGGGATTTCTCCCAATTGGATGAATAGATTGACTTGAAACTTTGTAGTGTTGTAGAATGCTTTGAGTTGGTTCCAATGAGCCCTTGATCATCAAATTTGGTTCAGTAGATCTTGAGATATGCTCTGTTGAAGTTGACAGACTTGGAGGTAGTCACTCAGAGAAAACACAGAGTAAAAACTATGAGTATATGTATTGATACTATCAAATGTACATTCCCATTGGCATGTAGAATGATGCCCAATGGTACTCAGAGGTGTAGGCTAGGTAGTAGCTCTCACACTCTCACAAATATGCTTGGATTAGCCTCGGGAAGAGTGTCACTAAACCCGCGACTTTTACATTGATTTTTATAGGAGTTTTTGAATGAATTTGAATTTGAATTCAAATTAAAGCTCCCTTGATTCTCTCCACTAGACTTAGGGAGATATTCCCTCAACTAGATCATCTAAATTTTCCACGACTCTAGTCTAGTAGGTATGATTACATTGTTAATAAAGTCACATGGACTTTTACATGAAGTAATAAGTAACTAAGCATAGGCATGTGTTCCTATGCTCTTTCTTGAAATGAAGTAATCCTTGATATCCAAAGCTAAGTGATCTTTGTGCAATCTTCATGTTGAGTCTTCAAGGCACAAAACAAGTCCAAGTGTTAAGGCTTGTTTGCACCAACAGCTCCCCCTCAAGCCAAACACTTGCTTGAGTCTTCATCTTTAGTCTTCAATGATATCCTGTAATCCAATCATGGATTTAAACCTGCATAGCTTGCTCCCATCCAAAGCTTTTGTAAGCAAATCTGCACATTGAATATTAGTGGACACATATGATAATTGGATTTCTTTGCTAAGTAGTTTCTCCCTCACATAGTGGTAATGAACCTCTATGTGTTTTGTCCTAGCATGATACACAGGATTAGCAGCTAAATGAAGTGAACTTGTATTATCACCAAATATGATAGGTGGCCTTATGTATAGGCCCAATTCTGAATAGAGTAACTTCAACCATATTGATTCTTGAGTGGCATTGGCTAGCCCTCTGTACTCGGCCTCAGTAGATGATAGAGCCACTGTGGGTTGTTTCTTGGATGACCAAGAAATAGGTTTATCACCTGCAAAGCATATGTAACCAGATGTACTCCTCCTGTCATCCTTGCAACCTGCCCAATCTGCATCTGAGTATACCTTGATATCAATATCTGATGAATATGGATAATACAAACCATGATTTTGTGTTCCCTTTAGGTACTTTACTATCTTCTTGGCTGCCTCCAAATGTGGTACTCTTGGCTTATGCATAAATTGGCTAAGTACACTAACACCATATGAGATATCAATCCTAGTTAAGGTAGCATAATTAAGACTACCTACCAAACTTTGGTAACTTGTAATATCTTTGAGTTCTTCTCCTTCATGTGCACTGAGTTTGTGATTGACCTCCATAGGAATGTTTGAAATTTTAGCTTCCTGCAAATTAAACTTCTTGACCATGTCCTGAATGTACTTCTTCTGAGTAATGAATATACCTGAATTTGTGTAGACCAATTCAAGTCCTAGGAAGTACTTCAATAATCCAAGATCATTGATCTTGAATTCCTTCATCATTTGACTTTTGATGTGTCTAATTCCTTGAACATCATTTCCTGTAATAATGATGTCATCAACATAGACACACAAGTATATTACCTCTGAATTGTTCTTCTTTATAAACAATGAAGTGTCTGCTTTACTCATCACAAATCCTTGATCCAAAAGATAGGTTGTCAACCTATAGTTCCATGCTCTAGGTGCCTGCTTCAATCCATACAGAGCTTTCTTCAATTTGCAAACATGATTTACCTTATTGGGATCTTCATAGCCAGGTGGTTGTGACATGTAGACCTCTTCAGATATCCATCCATTCAAGAATGCATTCTTCACATCCAATTGGTACATGTTCCAATTCTTGGATGCAGCTACACTCACCATAATTCTGATAGTTGGCATCTTTGCCACAGGAGAAAATGTCTCCTCATAATCAATGCCTTGGGTTTGTGCAAAACCCTTGGCTACCAACCTAGCTTTGTACCTGCTTATTGTACCATCTGAGTTCCTTTTGAGTTTGTAGATCCATCTGGATCCTATCACCTTCATGGAATCCTTCTTGGGTACCAAGTCCCAAGTATCACTCTCCTTGAGAGCCTCCATTTCTTCATCCATTGCTTCCTTCCATTCTAGTTTAGTAATAGCTTCCTCAAATGTACCTGGTTCTTCACTTAAGATATCCTTTGCAAGATATACAGAGTGCTTGGTTACAAGTGAAGTATCATATCCATACCTAATAGGTTTCTTCTTTTCCCTTGAAGATCTCCTCATAGCTTGAGTTGAGGATTCTGGATTGTCTTCAAGTTGCTTCATCTTCATCTTCCCTTTTGATTTCCAAGCTTTGAACTCTTCAATGTTGATGGTGTCTTCATCATCTGAGCTTGTGTCCTCATTCTGAGTTGGTTCTTGCCTGACAAGCTTTGGAAAGTCTTCTTCCATATCATAAGGTAGGCTCACTTTCCTGCACTCATTATCATACCATGAATCATTTTCATCAAAGATGACATCTCTGCTTACCTTGAAGCCTTTGTTTGAGGGGTTATAGAACCTGTATCCTTTCTGATTCAAATCATAACCAATAAAGATACACTTTTCAGCCTTAGGGTCTAGCTTTCCCCTTACCTGTGAGGGAATATGCACATATGCAACACACCCAAAGATCTTGCAATGATCCAGAGATGGTCTCTTACCATGCCAAGCCTCATAGGGTGTCATTCCATCAAGTGTCTTTGATGGCAACCTGTTGATTAAGTATGTGGCAGTAGATACACTCTCTGCCCAAAGATAATTTGGTAGTTTCTTTTCATTAAGCATAGACCTAGCTGTCTCCACAATGAGTCTATTTCTTCTTTCAGCTACCCCATTTTGTTCAGGTGAGTACCTTGTGGTAATCTCCCTCTTGATGCCTCTTTCCTGCAAGAAATCTTCAAAATCATTGGAGAAGTATTCTCCACCACCATCAGACCTTAACCTCTTCAAATGTCTACCTGCCTGATTCTCTACTAATGCAAGATACCTTTTGAAGCAGTTAAATACTTCATCTTTATGTTTCATGAAGTACAAGACAGTCCATCTGCTATAATCATCTATAAAAGATACATAGTACCTTGATCCAGATATGGATGGCTCCTTGCTTGGTCCCCACACATCTGTATGCACCAATTCCAAGTAGTCTTCATGCATAAATCCTTTCTTGGTATATGGCAACCTGTGTGACTTACCAAATTGACAAGCCCCACACTTGTATATCATGTGTTGCTTGGATACATTAGGTATCCCAAGCACACATTGATCTCTGCTCATCTGCTTTATGGTTCTCTCTCCAATGTGACCCAATCTCTTGTGCCACATCTCCAATTCTGATAGGGTTTGGTCCCTATAGTTGTACAAGGCAATATTTTTAGTATCTTCAAGTTCAAAGGTAAACAATCTACCTGACTTCTCTCCCTTGGCTATCCTTCTGAATCCATGTCTTGGATCCTCCACAAATGCACCATGTTGAGTGAACCTGACCTGTAGACCTTTTTCAACAATCTGACCTACACTCATCAGATTCTTGGTGATTGTTGGGACATACAATACTCTGCTTAGCAAATTCTGATTACCATCACTTGTTTTGACATTACCTACTTTAACCACTGAGTGTTTAGTGTCATCACCTGTCTGCACTTGGTGCTTGCCTTTAGGTTCTTCCAAATCAGAGAGTAAGGCAACATTCCCAGCTACATGGTTAGAGCAACCTGAGTCAATATAGAACAAATGATCATCATTGATACCTGATTTAGATGTCATGTTCATAATCAACAAGGAATCATCTTGATCCTCTGCATAATTGTTGTAATCCTTTCTGTTCCTGTATCCTCCTTGATAATTGCCATTGTGATTGTAGCTATTGTTGTAGTTGTTGTTGTAATTATTGTTGTAGCCATGGTAGCCTTGAGATTCATTGAACCTGCCTCTGCCTTGGGAGTATCCTCCTCTTTGGTGACCTCTTCCTCTTTGGTTCTTGTAGTTTTTGTAGCATTCATCTGTAGTATGATTAGACAAGCCACAAATATTGCATGGAGATTGATTATAGGGTCTCCCCCTACCTGACTTACCTCCTCTGCCCCTACCTCTAGATGATCTACCTCTCCCTGCATAGTTTGCTTGGGAGGTGGATCCTTCATCATCAACCTTCTTGCTTTTACCCTTATCTTTAGACTTCTTATCTGTATATAGGGCAGAGGGATTGTTACCTTTTGATTGCTCTCCATTCTTTGTGATCTTGGCTTCATGTGTAAAGAGTTGTCCAATCAGAGTTGTTAGATCAGGTGCTTGGATGTCCATGTACAAGTCCATTGCAGTGGTAAAGCTCTCCCACTTATCATCTGCTTTGAGTCCATTGATCACTTGTCTAACAATTTGCTCTTCTTCAATTTCTTCTCCAACACTTGCAAGTTGATCTGCTATATCTTTGACTTTGGTGACAAAATCTGAAACACATTGTTTTGATTGCTTCCTAAGAGTTGTAAACTCAATCCATAGCTGATTCTTTCTGGCCCTTGTGCTTGATGAGAAGTATGTTGCCAAGGTCTCCCAAGTCTCTTGGGAAGTCTTACAGTTCCTAACATGAGGTAGAAGAAAATCAGAGATAGAGTTTATAAGATATGACCTTGCTAAAGCATCTTTAGCACACCATTGATTTAGTCTCTCATGCTCATCCTTTGTAGGTAGGCCTCTGGTTTTGAATGAGGGCAACTCCTCATCTCTTGATATGTATCCATACAAGCTTCTCCCTTGTAGATAAGTCTTCATTCTTAATGACCATGCCTGGTAGTTATTCCTATCCAATTTGTCAATAAAGGAAGGGAAACCATCACCCATGATTACCTTGTTTGCTCTGATACCACTGTTGGATGTGATGGCTGGGTACAATCAGAAGATCAAGGTGGTGCTGCTAGACCTGCTTCACACCTGCCCTTTCTTTTCTTCAGATATGGTTAGGAGACTCCTTGAGCTTCCAAATGACACCAAGAAACTATATATGTGCTTTACAAAGTGATTGAGTAATGATCAAATCAAAACAGATAAGTTTGAACCTTCATAAGTCCAAAAACTTGCTATTCCTGTAATGACACCTGCTCAGTCCTAAGCTCAGTGTGTCCAGCACACTTACAATTGGTCTAATTCCTTCTGGGAGTATTAAATTAGCTTAACAAGCTATCATTAGCAAGTTAAATCACTCCAAATGATAAACTATACACTGAGCATGATGTTTAGCAAACTCAGGGACACCCCCGACTTTTTAGGAATCACACAGAAATATACCAGTGATCACTTCGTCAGGGATTTCTCCCAATTGGCTGAATAGATTGACTTGAAACTTTGTAGTGTTGTAGAATGCTTTGAGCGGGTTCCAATGAGCCCTTGATCATCAAATTTGGTTCAGTAGATCTTGAGATATGCTCTGTTGAAGTTGACAGACTTGGAGGTAGTCACTCAGAGAAAACACAGAGTAAAAACTATGAGTATATGTATTGATACTATCAAATGTACATTCCCATTGGCATGTAGAATGATGCCCAATGGTACTCAGAGGTGTAGGCTAGGTAGTAGCTCTCACACTCTCACAAATATGCTTGGATTAGCCTCGGGAAGAGTGTCACTAAACCCGCGACTTTTACATTGATTTTTATAGGAGTTTTTGAATGAATTTGAATTTGAATTCAAATTAAAGCTCCCTTGATTCTCTCCACTAGACTTAGGGAGATATTCCCTCAACTAGATCATCTAACTTTTCCACGACTCTAGTCTAGTAGGTATGATTACATTGTTAATAAAGTCACATGGACTTTTACATGAAGTAATAAGTAACTAAGCATAGGCATGTGTTCCTATGCTCTTTCTTGAAATGAAGTAATCCTTGATATCCAAAGCTAAGTGATCTTTGTGCAATCTTCATGTTGAGTCTTCAAGGCACAAAACAAGTCCAAGTGTTAAGGCTTGTTTGCACCAACAAAGTAGAGCATCATACTCTTCTTGCATTGCCTTCTCCCAATTCTGTTTACCTTTGGCTTCTTCATAAGTAATTGGATCTTCTTCTGTTTTCACAATGTAGGCATAATCTTTTGTTGTTAGGAAAGATGTATCATAACTATACCTTATAGGCTCTTTCCTTTCTCTTGTAGATCTCCTGATTTCTGCACTTCTTGAAGTTTCAGCCTCATTTGATTCTGGATCAAATCTTGGCCCTTCTTCTACATGATCCTGCACTCTACATCTAGAGTCAACTTCATCAACAATTTCTTCACATACTTTTACCTTTGCCTTTCCTTTCCTTTGTATTTCTTCAACACCTGCATACTCATTTGGTGATCCTGTATACCACATGTTTTGCTCATCAAATGTTACATCTTTAGTAACAAGAAATTGCTTTGTGGATGGACTCCACAACCTGTAACCCATTTGTCTATCATCATATCCAATAAACACATACTTCTCTGCTTTTGGTTCTAGCTTATGTCTTAATTGTGAAGGAACATAAGCATATGCAATACATCCAAATACTTTGCAATGATCAAGACTAGGCTTCTTACCCCACCATGCTTCATAAGGGGTTCCTCCATCCAAAGCTTTGCAAGGCAACCTATTCACAAGGTATGTTGCAGTGTTAATGGCCTCTGCCCATAAGTAATTTGGACAATTCTTTTCCTTCATCATGGCTCTTGCAAACTCTACAAGAGTCCTATTCCTCCTTTCTGCTACTCCATTTTGTTGAGGGGAGTACCTGCAAGTCACTTCTCTTTTGATACCTGCATTCCACAAATAATTATCAAACTCTTTTGAGAAATACTCTCCCCCTCCATCTGATCTTAACCTCTTGAGCTTTTGTCCTGTGATCCTTTCTGCATAAGCATGAAAGTGTTTGAATGTCTTAAAGACTTCTGACTTGTCCTTGATTACATACAAAGTAATCCACCTGGTTGCATCATCAACAAACAACACATAATATCTGGATCCATTTATGCTATAGTCCCTTGAGGGACCCCATACATCTGTATGAACCAATTCAAGCATGTTTGAATACTTGTACCCTGATTTGTTATAAGAACTTTTATGTGCTTTACCTAATTGACAAGCTTCACACTTGTACACCATATGTTGCCCTTCAATGTTTGGCAATCCAAGCACCACCTGATTCTTTGACATCTCCTTTATAGCTCTCTCATTGAAATGACCTAGCCTCTTATGCCATAGGTCTAATTCAGACACCTTTTGACCTCCATAGGTAAACAATGCATGTCCCACATTACCTTGGACTTTGAGAGTAAACAATCTCCCTTCCTTTTTACCTGCAATTATGGTTCTATATCCCTGATTTGGATCTTGTACATAGACACCATCATTTGTGAATCTTACCTCATATCCTTTCTCCACAATTTGCCCTACACTTATCAAATTTTTAGGAATAGTAGGAACATAAAGTACCTTACTCAGAAGTGTACTTCCACTCTTTGTCTTCACTGATCCAATGCTCTCCACTTTATGTTTGGTATTATCACCTGTCTGAACTGTATGTCCATTTACCCTTGCTTCCATATCAGTCATCAAGGATAGATTCCCACTCAGATGGTTGCTGCACCCTGAGTCAATATAAAACACTCTTTGATCTTCTCCCATTGATTCATGAGTTGCATTCAGGATAAGAGTCATGTCATCCTTCTGATCTGATGCATAATTATAATAATTATTGTTGTAGGACTGAGATTGGAAGTTTCTTCCACCTCCTCTACCATATGATGTCCTACCACCTCTTCCTCTGAAATTGCCTCTTTGGTTTCTGCCTCCTCTACCTCTTTGACTATAATTCTGATTGTTGTATCCTCCACTTTGATTATTATACCAACAATCATTTGCCAAATGATTTGTTCTGCCACAAATCCAACAAGCTTTAGCATTAGCTTTGTTCTTACCTCCTCTTCCTTTACCTCTGAAATTTGTCTTCCCTTTTGTGAAATTGGCTTGATTTGAATTCCCTTCATCATCATTTGATTGCTTTCCCTTGCCATTCTTTTTCTTGTCTTTGGAGTACATAGCTTGACTTGTACTTCTATCATTGTCTCCTTTAAGATCCTGCTCAAAGGTTAGCATGTGTCCTAGCAATTGATTAAGGTCAGGAGTAAAGTGATCAAGTGACAACTCTATGGACAAGATAAAAGGCTTCCACTTCTCATCACCTCTTAGACCTGTAAGTATTTGTCTTACCAACTTTTCTTCTTCAATATCTTCATCCACTGCTCCCAAGCTATCTGCAATATCTTTCATTCTTGCCACATAATCTGAAATTGATTGTGAGCTCTTCTTCTTGAAAGTTGTGAACTCAGCCCATAGTGAGGACTTCCTTGACTTAGTTGTATTTTGGAAATGCTCTTCCAAGGCATTCCAAACATCTGTAGCACTTTCTAAACCTCTGATGTGAGGTAGAAGGTAATCATTTACAACCATGTAGATGATACTCCTTGCTTGAGCATCCTTTCTCATCCAAGTCTTCAACATTGCAAGTTCTTCCCTAGTAGGAATACTTGGATCTGCAAATTCTAGTTTTTCTTCATCTCCTGTAATAAATGATATAAGATCTTTGCTCATGAGGTGTGCTTCCATCCTCATGGACCATGCTGGATAGTTCTCCCTATCTAGCTTATCAATCTGCAAGCTTTCTCCCATCTTGTATCCACCTGTATATTGAAATCTTCAAGCTTTACAAACAATGTATGTACCTTTACTTCGAATTGAACTCCTTTTGCCTTTCTTGATGTCAATTTGTCTTCTCCCCAAGCTTTGACTCCAAGCTTTCACTTCTTAATCCTTCAAGTGTTGAATTTCTTGA
>MU260381.1:165000-170000 GCA_020310875.1 Ceratopteris richardii
TCTCTGTCATACTACTCAAAAGTCTGTCAACTTGTGAAGTGCATATCTCCGTCATTTCTCCATCAAATTCCGTGATTCAAGGCTTATTGGATTCAGCTCAAAAGTCTCTACATACTGTCAAAGTTTGAAGAGATTCTATTCAGCCATTTCATAGAAATTTGTGTCGAGGTGATCACTGGTCAATGTTTGCTACAATCCTTAAAAATCGGGGGTATAGCTTAACTTTTTAAATTGATTTCTCTTAGCATAGTTTATCTTTTTACATCATTTCACTTGGAATAGTTAGCTTGCTAAGCTAATTAGATACGTCTAAAAGGAATTTTTCCAATTTCTATTGTGCTGGTCATACTGAGCAAAATACCTAGCAGGTGTCAAGACATAAATAGAAGATTTTCTTGAGTTTGTGAGTTTCAAAGTTATCTGTTTTGGTTCAATCATTGCACACATCATTTCCAAAGTACATAGGCCATTTTATGGTGTCATTGGAAAGCTAGAGAGGTCCACTTATCAAGCGTGAAGCAAAAGAGGGCTAGTACAAAGCAAGTTTTAGCAGTACGTACTCAATCTCTTGGAGCATCCATCCATCTTTCCCAATAGTGGTATCAAAGCAAACTAAGGTAAAATGGGAGATGGTTTTCTTTCATTTATTGATAAATTGGACAGGAACAACTATCAAGCATGGTCTCTGAGGTTGAAAAACTACTTACAAGGAAGGAGTCTCTATGGATACATCTCAGGAGATGAGGAATTGCCCTCATTCAAAACAAGAGGATTGCCAACAAAGGAAGAACATGAAAAGCTCAACACATGGTGTGCTAAGGATGCATTGGCAAGGTCTTATTTACTCAGCTCCATCTCTGATTTTCTTTTGCCACATATTAGAAATTGTAAGACATCCCAAGAGACTTGGGAAACCTTGTCATCTTATTTTTCCTCCAACACAAGGGCTAGGAAAAATCAGTTGTGGATTAAATTCACAACATTAAGGAAGCAACCTAAGCAAGCTGTTTCAGAATTTGTGACCAAGATTAAAGATGTAGCAGATCAGCTAGCAAGCATAGAAGAGATTGAAGAAGAACAGATTGTGAGGCAAGTGATCAATGGGATCAAGGCTGATGACAAATGGGAAAGCTTCACCACTGCCATGGACCTTTACATGGACATGCAAATTCCAGATCTTACAACTCTCATGGGACAATTTTTTACTCATGAAGCAAAGCCCAACAAGAATGGAAATACATCCAAAGGTAATAACTCTTCTGCCCTATACATTGATAAGAAGTCTAAAGATAAAGGCAAGAGCAAGAAGGTGGAAGATGAAGGCTCTACCTCCCAAGCCAACTATGCAGGGAGAGGTAGATCATCAAGGGGAAGGGGCAGAGGAGGTAAGCAAGGTAGGGGGAGATCCTATAACTCCTCACCATGTAAAATTTGTAGTTTATCCTACTACAAAAGAGTGTTTCAGGAATTACAAGAATCAAAGAGGAAGAGGATACCAAAGAGGTGGATGCTCATAGTCAAGAGGTAGATTTAATCCTCACCAAGGCTACAACAACAACTACAACAACAATTACAACAATAATTACAATGGCAACTACCAAGGAGGATTCAAATCCAGAAAGGACTACAACAACTACACAGAGGAGTAGGATGACTCTCTTCTGATCATGAACATGACTTCAAAATCAGGTACAAATGATGACCACCTATTCTACATTGACTCAGGGTGCTCAAATCATGTAGTTGGCAATGTAGGACTACTCTCTGATCTTCAGGAACCAAAAGGTAAGCATCAAGTCCAAACAGGTGATGACACCAAGCACTCAATAGTTAAAGTTGGAAATGTTAAGACTTGTGATGGAAATCAGAATTTGTTGAGCAGGGTACTCTATGTACCAACCATTACCAAAAATTTGATGAGTGTTGGACAGATTGTGGAGAAAGGTTTGCAGGTTAGATTCAACCAATATGGAGCATTTGTGGAAATCCAAGACATGGGTTCAAGAGGATTTCTAAAGGAGAAAAATCAGGTAGACTTTTCACTTTTGAGTTAGAAGACACAAAGAATATTGCACTATACAGTTACAAAGATCAAACACTTTCAAAACTTGAGATTTGGCACAAAAGATTAGGGCATATAGGAGAAAGAACTTTGAAGCAAATATGTAGGGACCAATGTGTGCTTGGAATACCTAATGTATCCAAGCAACATATGATTTACAAGTGTGGTGCTTGTCAAGTTGGGAAGTCTCATAGGTTACCCTTCTCAAGGAAAGGTTACATGCATGAAGACTACCTAGAGCTTGTCCATACAGATGTATGGGGACCAAGCAAAGAACCTTCAGTCTCAAGATCAAGGTACTATGTATCTTTTATTGATGATTATAGTAGATGGACTGTATTGTACTTCATGGAGCACAAGGATGAGGTGTTTAATTGCTTTAAAAAATATCTTGCACTTGTTGAGAATCAGACAGGAAAGAATTTGAAGAGACTAAGATCAGATGGAGGAGGTGAGTACTTCTCCAATGAGTTTGAAAACTTCTTGCAGGACAGAGGCATCAAAAGAGAAATAACCACAAGGTATTCTCCTGAACAGAATGGGGTAGCTGAGAGAAGAAATAGATTAATTGTTGAGACAACTAGGTCTATGTTGAATGAGAAAAAAATACCTAACTATCTATGGGCAGAGAGTGTTTCTACTGCCATGTATCTCATAAATAGGTTACCATCTAAATCCCTTGATGGGATGACACCCTATGAAGCATGGCATGGTAAGAGACCATCACTAGACCATTGCAGGATATTTGGATGTGTAGCATATGTACACATTCCTTCTTAGATAAGGGGTAAACTAGACCCAAAGGCTGAAAAGTGCATCTTTATTGGGTATGATCTAAATCAAAAAGGTTACAGGCTTTATAACCCTACCAATAAGGGATTCATGGTAAGCAGAGATGTTGTCTTTGATGAAAATGATTCTTGGTATGAGAATGAATGCAAGAGGGTTGAATTACCCTATGATTTGGAAGAGGAGTTTCCAAGTCTTACAAAGGAGGAACCCACTCAAAATGAAGACACAAGTTCAGATGATGAAGACACTATCAATCTTGAAGAGTTCAAGGCATGGAATTCCAAGGGCAAGATGAAGATGAAGAAGCTTGAAGGGATACCTGAATCTTCAACTCAATCAATCAAAAGATCACAAAGAGAAAGTAAAAAACCTATCAGATATGGGTATGATACATCTCTTGTTACTAAACATTCTGTTTATCTTGCCAAAGATTTTGACAAATGAAGAACCATAATCATATGAAGAAGCCATAACCAAATTAGAATGGAAAGAAGCTATGGATGAGGAGATTGAAGCACTCAAGGAGAGTGATACATGGGAGTTAGTACCAAAGAAGGACTCCATGAAGGTAATAGGATCCAGATGGTAGCCAAGGGTTTTGCACAAACCCAAGGCATTGACTATGAGGAGACATTCTCACCTGTGGCCAAGATGCCAACTATCAGAGGGTTGGTTAGTGTGGCTGCATCAAAAAATTGGAATATGTACCAATTGGATGTCAAAAATGCTTTCTTGAATGGATGGATTTCAGAGGATGTATACATGTCACAACCTCCTGGCTATGAGGACCCTAACAAGGTAACATATGTTTGCAAATTAAAAAAGGCTTTATATGGATTGAAGCAGGCACCTAGAGCCTGGAATTACAGGTTATCTACATATCTCAAAGACCAAGGTTTTGTTATGAGCAAGGCAGATACTTCTCTATTCATCAAGAGAAGTAATTCAGAGGTAATATACCTTTGTGTTTATGGTGATGACATCATAATTATAGGTAATGATGTCAATGGAATCAGACAAATCAAGAGCCAAATGATGAAGGAGTTCAAGATCAATGATCTTGGTCTATTGAAGTATTTTCTTGGGCGTGAGTTAATCTACACTAATTCAGGGATATACATTACTCAGAAAGAGTACATATAGGATATGTTAAAGAAGTTTCACTTGAAGGATGCCAAAATAGCAAGCACTCCAATGGAGGTAAACCTAAAACTAAGTGCCCATGAAGGTGATGAAGTCAATGACATTACAGGTTATCAAAGTATGGTGGGTAGCTTAAACTATGCTACCTTAACAAGGATAGATATTGCATATGGAGTTAGTGTGCTAAGTCAATTTATGCACAAGCCAAGGATACCTCACATGGAGGCTACCAAGAGAATCTTGAAGTATCTCAAGGGTACACAGAACCATGGTTTGTATTTTCCTTACACTTCAGATATTGATATCAAAATTTAATCAGATGCAGATTGGGCAGGATGCAAGGATGACAGGAGGAGCACTTCTGGATATATTTCATTTGTAGGTGATAAGCCAATATCTTGGTCTGCAAATAAGCAACCAACTATTGCATTGTCTTCTATAGAGGCAGAGTATAGAGGGTTGGCTAATGCCACACAAGAAGCTATTTGGTAAGCTTTTGTATACAGAATTGGGTTTATATACTAGGTCTCCAATAATCTTTGGAGATAATACAAGTTCTCTTCACCTTGCAGCTAATCCTATCTATCATGCTAGGACCAAACATATAGAGGTCCATTACCATTATGTGAGGGAGAAGTTGATAAGCAAAGATATTCAACTGACCTATGTATCAACCAACATGCAATGTGCAGATTTGTTGACTAAAGCTTTGGATGGAACCAAACTTTGCAGGTTCAAAGCAATGATTGGATTGCACGATATACATGAAGATTGAAGATGAAGACCAAGCCAAGATGTTTGGATTGAGGGGGAGCTGTTGATGTAAATCACAAGCCTACACATTTGGCTTGAAAGATATCTTGAAGACCCTACATATGTGAAGAAGCATAGGAATTAGTGCTAGTGGTTAATTACCACTTTATCTCTTTGTAAAAGTCAAATTGACTTAGAATCTTTTGTAATCACCTACCAAAAGGATTCGTGGAAAAACGTAGATCTTTGA
>MU260381.1:182500-207500 GCA_020310875.1 Ceratopteris richardii
GAGTCTTAAGCCATATCACTTCCTTTGCAGCTTCAACCATGCTTTTATACTCAGCCTCTGTGGATGATAAAGCAATTGTATGTTGCTTCTTTGAACACCAAGAAATTAACTTATCTCCCACATAACACAAGTATCCATAAGTTGATCTCCTATCATCAGGATTACCTGCCCAATCTGCATCACCATATATCTTGATGTTTGTATCTGATGTAAAACCATAATTCAAACCCTCTTTGAGTATACCCTTAATGTACCTCAACACTCTTTGTCCTGCAATCCAATGTTCTTTTCTAGGACAATGCATGAATCGAGACAATACTCCCACTGCATATGACAAGTCAGGTCTAGTTAATGTAGCATAGATTAGACTATCAACCAAGCTTTGATAAAGCTTCATGTCCTTGAACTCTTCTCCTCCATATCTACTCAATTTGTGATTCACCTCCATTGGAGTAGGTGCTACCCTGCAATCATTCATCTTAAACTTGATCAACAAGTTCTTCAAATACCTTTCTTGAGTTACATACACTCCATGTTGAGTGTATGAGATCTCCATGCCCAAGAAATACGACAAGTCTCCCAAATCACTAATCTTGAATTCTTTCTCCATTTGCTTCTTTAGGCTTTGAATGCCTTTCTCATCTGTACCTGTAAGAATTATATCATCAACATATATGCACATGTATACGAACCCATCATCACTTGCTTTGACAAGCAAGCTACTATCTACTTTAGATACTTGGAATCCAAGTTCTTTCAACAACTTTACAAGTCTATAGTTCCATGCCCTTGGGGCCTGCTTCAAACCATATAAGGCTCTCTTGAGCTTGCACACATGATCTGGATACCTTTCATCTCTAAATCCTTGTGGTTGCTCCATGAAAACATCATCTGAAGTATAACCATTTAAAAAAGCATTCTTCACATCTAATTGACATAATTTCCAACCTTTACATGCAGCAATAGCTATGAGTGTCCTGATGGTTGTCATCTTTGCCACATGACTATAGGTCTCATCATAATCTATACCATAAGTCTGAGCAAAACCCTTCACAACAAGTCTAGCTTTGTACCTAGACACACTTCCATCTGCAAACCTCTTTGTTTTGTAGACCCATTTGCATCCAATGATCTTCTGGCTATTTGGTTTAGGAACCAACTCCCATGT
The DNA here is from genome assembly GCA_020310875.1 of Ceratopteris richardii. NCBI lineage: Eukaryota > Viridiplantae > Streptophyta > Polypodiopsida > Polypodiales > Pteridaceae > Ceratopteris > Ceratopteris richardii. The sequence goes on from MU260381.1 coordinate 183,669, forward strand.
TTGATTCTCCATCAATGCATCATATTCTTCCTACATAGATTTCTCCCAATTTTCCTTACCTTTTGCCTCTTCATATGTAGAAGGGTCTTCATCTGCCTTTATCGTATAAGCATAATCTTTGGTAGCCAAAAAAGAAGTGTCATAGCTATACCTTGTAGGTTGCCATTTGTGTCTTGATGAACTTCTAAGTTCTCCACTCTTTGAGGTTTCTGGTTCATCACATTTTGGATCAAAACTTGGCACTTCTTCAACTTCAACCTACACTTCATTGTTCTCCTCTTCATCAAATATCTGAACCTTTGATTTACCTTTCTTTTGAGTCACAACTTCTTCATCACCTGCATAAATATTGATTGTACCTACATACCAAGTACCTTGCTCATCAAATGTAACATCTTTAGATACAAGGAACTGTTTTGTGGATGGACTCCACAACCTATATCCCATCTGCTTATCATCATATCCAATAAACACATATTTTTATGCTTTAGGTTCCAATTTGTGCCTTAATTGAGATGGCACATATGCATATGCAAACCATCCAAATACTTTGAAATGATCTAGAGTAGGTCTCTTACCCCACCATGCCTCATATGGTGTCATACCCTGCAAAGATTTACATGGTAATCTATTGACCAAATAAGTAGCTGTATTCACAGCCTCAGCCCACAAATAATTAGGGCAATTTTTCTCCTTCATCATTGACCTTGAAAAATCAACAAGATTTCTATTTCTTCTCTCTGCTACACCATTTTGTTGAGGAGAGTACCTGCAAGTAATCTCTCCCTTAATACCTGCATTCCACAAATAATCACTAAACTCATTAGAGAAATACTCTCCCCCTCCATCTGACCTTAATCTCTTCAACTTATGACCTGTAATTCTCTCTGCATACACATGATAATGTTTGAATGTATTGAATACATCTGACTTATCTTTGATCACATAGATAGTGATCCATCTGGTAGCATCATTGTTGAGAGCAGTAGGGGCACCCAAGGACTGACTAGACAAGGAAGCCAGCGGAGAGAGTCAAAGCGAGGTGAAGGATTAAGTAGACAGAGCAGTCGACGCAAATCTGGCAGATAGGCCCTTCAAATTTTTCCAAATCAACATCTTTACAATAGTGATTCTCATCACTAACAATCATTGTAAATACCATTTCATAATTTTGTAGCTCCATTTTGTGCAAGCCAAGGAGTCCTTGAGCTTGAGGAGCTTTAGAAGTACCTACCTGTCAATTTTCACATTTTTTAGACTTTGTTTGAACCTCCAAATAGGGTAGAGAACCTAATTTTTAACTAGGCCGGACACTAGGTCTGGACACGGCCAAAACCTAGTCAAAAACTATAAATAGAGCTAGAGAGCTCATTTTTGAGGTTAGCTTGTAATAGTTTTAAACTTGTATGAGCTTTTTGAAAGTAATCTAAGAACTCCATTGCTTCTCACTCTTTGTCTTGCCGTGTGTGCATGTGTGTGTGTATGTGTGTGCATGTTTGTGTGCTTCTCACTCACGCACTTGTGCCTTCACTTGCTCGAGGTCTTCATACCATCCTCTTGTCTTCCCAGATTGACATTAAAGGAGGTGCTACTCATCATTGAGCTACACCAAATTTTGGCGCTGTTGCCGGGGATCGAGCTTTGAGGACGAGCGTGTGATGGTAAGACGTAGATTTGGGACGTTGGCGTTGTAGGTAATTTCTTCACTTTTCTTATTTTTCTTTTCCTCATCTCATCACCATCATCACCATCATCATCATCACCATCTCCCACCTCCATCTCCATCATCGTGAAAATTTTTAGTTTTTGATCATATCACCTTCTCCACCTCATTTCCCTCATTCCACTTGTGAGAGAAAGCGAGAGAGCAATATTGTGTGCCTTGTGTTTGCATGTTTGTTGAGTTTCTTGCAGGTACCGGCAGCATCATCCCCTCCAGCACGTTGCGCAGGTACGGAAATGTGCAGAACTGTCTCGTAGTTGCCAGCTTCTGTCGATGGCGATTGACAAAAATTTTCATCTTTTGGTAAAACTGAGTGCACCACAGTAGACTAGAGACCTTGCACATCACAAATCCACAAAAAGTTTTGGAAAATTTGCATTTTTTCAGTCCATCGCGATTGATAGCATCAATCGCGATGGACACTGTCCATCACGATGGACAGCCAGTCAATCGCGACTGACAGACCCCAACGGACATGTGTCCATCGTGACGGACATCCCTGTCCATCGCGACGGACACCCCTGTCCATCGCAACCGACAGAAAAATCGCGATTGACACCAGCCCATCGCGATCGACACCAGTCCATCGCGATCGACACCAGTCCATCGCGATCGACACCAGTCCATCGCGATCGACACCAGTCCATCGCGATCGACACCAGTCCATCGCGATTGACACCCATCAATCGCGATTGACTCCTATCCATCGCGATTGACACCAGTCCATCGCGACCGACAGCCCTGTCCATCGCGATTGACACCTGTCCATCGCGATTGACAGCCCAGTCGATCGCGATTGACAGTCATATAAGGAGGCTATAAGTAAATCATTAGGGGAAAACGTGTTTGTGTGTTGGCCTGTTTGAACCCTGTTTTAATCCCTGAAGCCTAAACTGACATAACTTCCTCATACGAAATCCGTTCGCGGTGATTCTTGTTTTGTTGGAAAGCTCATGAGGAGTACAACCAAAACTTCCACTGGTTATGTGAAAATTAATATCAGGATTATTAGATAGGGTTTTTTGAAGTTTACCATACCCCGAGGTAGGAAAATTGAGGGATCCTTGGGATTGTTGTCCATAAAGGCAAAGGATAATTTGGTCTGTGAGTTACATGCATGAAAGTGGTCTATTGTGTCATTTGAATCTAAGTCTTGAGCTAACCGTGGGACTTTTACAGGTCCAGTAAGAGCACTTGAGGGCATTCAAGCAAGAGTAAGTGCAAGCTTGGGAACACGCGTCCCGGGCACACCAGGGCAACAACACAAGGAAAGAAACTCAAGGTTGGAAAATCCTCAACACCCTCTATCAATTCGTAGCTTAGGCTAATTGCAGGAAGTGCTAGGAGTAAGTCAGGGCAACGATAGGCATCAATCAAGTTGAAGACTACCTATGCACTCAAGTTCAAGTTTAAACATAATCTCTTCTTGATGCGATAACCTTAAAGGAAAGAATCTAATGTGGAACGATCAACTTACAGTGCGAAAATATACTCAAATATTCCTGACGACATGATTTTTGACAAGAGCATAAACACGGTAACCACTAAAAAGAATCAAGTGACTGATACAAAAGGACTCAGCAACGAGGTTGTACTTGGGCAAATTTGGGCTATCCAATTAGGCTTATGAACCTTAGATCAGGGCGACATCTAGGGAGAGATAGACAAAGTCTTAGGTCTTCAGAGGCTAGTGTCAACCACACTACTAGGTCTTGGGCCCAGCAGTTGAGCCACCACTCAAAACTACCCTAGCTCTGAGACTAGTGAATCAGAGATGTCTCAAGGCATGGACCGACCTACGAGAAGTTCAGGAGTGCCATACTTGCACAGGGTGGAAGGCCCTTACAAAATGCAGTTGGAATACCTTAGGACCAACCGATTAGGTGCTAGCATCTATGAGGACGGCCTAGGAAGATCCGTGGTCCAAATCAAAAACCCAGACCAATCTATTGGGCTAGAGCGTCCTCCTATCAGGTTTGAAAACGGAGCATACCTAGACAAGGAAGGGACAATATACGTGGTCACTAGTCACCCGGAGAGGACATATGAATTCGGGAATGTGATCCCTGAGACGGACATAGATGACCTAGAACAAGGAAACATGGGTGCAGAGCCCAGGACCCCTCGAGAGAAATCTGTTCTTACGAGAATTCTCACTCCTGAGTAGATTCCCCAGGACAAAAAGAGTATAGATCTGCTTCTGAACCGAGAGACTGACGAAGCCTTTTGGAGGTATAAATCTGATCGGCCAATTGATATAGGAACAATCATGATCTATGAGTTTAAAGATCCAGATACCCCAGGCAGAGTGACCTACCTAGATCACATTTCAGAAAGGATCTTTGTGGTTACAGAACATGATAGACATGCTTACACTAGGATGGGTGAGTTTATTTTCCCCCAACCAAAATCTAACGTGCCCTCTGGCCACCCGGGAGCTAGAACGTCCCATGCTCATGGAGTTCAGAGAGACATAAAGAGAGACAGACCTGAGGTAAGCTTTGCCAACTCCTTGGGAAGAGGAAGAACGAGAACAGAAACAAATAGAGTGGAACTTGAGGGACATAGAGCCCCAGGGAACCGAAGAAATGCGGATGAATTCCCTCTACCAAGACTAAGAGAGCACACGAGGACCCTGAGACCGACCCAACTAGTTAAGTCCATGAAAAACTACTTCGATGGCACTGGAGATCCTTACGATCATGTGGCTGAGTTCAGGCAAGTCTTGAGAGCTGAACAAGTGGAGGATCTATTCACGCAGTACAATGCCTTTGGTCTAACCCTTAGGAACACAACCCTTACGTGGTTTCAACCATTGAATGAGAGACAATTCCGGAGTATAGACCAACTCTTAGAGGCATTCATCATTGAATTCTCTAAAAGTGGCATAAGGCATAATACTTCCTCATTGATACATAGTTTCAAGCAGACCCCTCAAGAGACCGTGAGACTTGCAGGAAGAAGATTTAGGCAATATCTAGAGAGATGTCCCATCCCCGAGTTACCCACACCAGCCAAACAAGTGGCTCTGTTCTTGGATGGATTGCTAAGTACCAAATTGAGGTCATATGTGTACTTGAAGGACCCTAGGACCATTGAAGAGTGTGTACGCATGTGCATTGACATTAAGGATAACCTAGGGGAGGAGTTAGAACTCTCCAAAATCTACAAAGATTCAGATAGTGGTTCTAGCCTCTCTTCCACCCAATCTGCATCTATCGAGGAATTAGCAGAGAAAGTAGCTCAAAAACTAGGTGTCTCTAGCAAACAAATCCCAAGGTTTGCCCCTGTGAAAAGATGCTATACTTGTGGAGGCGACCATATCGCGAATGTCTGTCCCATTATGGCTCAACCCCAAGTAAACCCTAGTAGCCAGTACTGCACCATAGAACGAAGATACACCAATCACACCGTGCAAGATTGCCCCTACAATAAGCAAGCAGTTAGGCAAACGTACCCTCAGCCATACCCTTAACAAGGCAGATACTAGAGTCAATACCCACCACAACAGTATACTAGGCCTCAGCAAAATTACCAACCTCAATATCAGGCCCAACTGAGACCTCAGCCAGTGCTAGCACAACAACCACTTGCTCCTACTAATGTGATTCCGGTAAAGTATGCTGCTGCAGACAAAAACCTGAATAGAGCCATAGTGCCAGTAACCCCACTGCTATCAGAAAGTGACCCCAGTGACCATAGTTTTGATTCTACACATGTTGATAGCCCCCAGGCCTACTACATGCAGTGTCCTGAACATGGTGAGTCCTACTATAGTGAAGAGCCAAATGAACCTAGTTGGGAGTCAGATTACACAAATGTCATGTACGCAAACCCCAACCCTAGATCCCAACCTAGGCAGGTAAGACCCCCATTCCCTAGAGGACCGTGCTATAGATGTCAGAGAGATCACCTCATTCGTGATTGCCCCTTACCTCCACCTACACAACCCCAGTCAGTGACAATTCAAGGCTTTTGCCAAGAGTGCGGTAAGGAGCATCTCTTACGAGATTGCCCTAAGAATCCTAATAATATGCCAAAAATCACTCCTATTAACGTTATTGGGTTAGTGGTAGATTCCACAGGAAGTGTCACTTCCACTACACCCGTACAAGTAGTCACGAGAGCCCAAGCCTTATAGCAAAACCAAGGGGCAGGCCAGGAAAAGAGCCCCGAGGTGAGTGAAACAGAGAGCATGACCAAGAAGAGGACTAGAGCTTGGAGAGATAGTCGTGAAAGAATGAAAAGGCAATGGGCCAAAAAGATGAGTGAACTCGAGGAAAGCCTAAGAGAAACCAAGGCCAAGATAACTGAACTCATATCTCAAACTCCCTCTCACACTACCCCACCTCCACCATTCCCAACTCCATCAGATCCGCCACCTTCCAACCCACCTCACCTAATCCCACCACCCCCTAGATTAGGATCAGTCCTAGCAGATCCCACTCCCGAGGACCTAAACATGATGCTTAAAGCATATCAGGCCAGAATCCAAGAAGGGCCAAACGTAACTGATCATGAAAAGTGTTACCCTAGAGCAGAACTAGAGTTAGAATGAACCAAAATTTGTGCCAAAATGGTGGAATTGGCTCAGACCATGTTTGAAGCCAGTCGCCTATTTAACATCTCTAGTTCAGCAAAGACACAGTTGCACTTTGAAGGACTGTTAGAAAGAATAGAGAGGCTAATTGCACAATCAGAAAAGGAACCCGCCTCTCAACATAAGGATAAGGCAAGTGAAAGAGCAGGTCTTCCTGCCTAGGAAGCCTATGTGCTTGAAGTCTATGTGCCTAACTCTACGGAGCCAGACACATCATCTTCTATGAATCGATTCACACCAGAATTCCTACGCGAGATTCAAGAAGACAAATGGGCTAAGGAGAGTGAAGTCCCTCCTCCCATTGAACTTGTATGACGCACATGACCAATTCCCACAAGACATCCCATCCATCTATGAGGAGCAGGAGAGCACCCAGTCTCAGGAAATATTAGACTTTGAGTCTAACTCTCTGCAAGAATTACCCCACTTAATAGGCCCCTGGGAAGCTAAGTCCACATGCATAAGAGCACCCACAGTCATGGTAAGAAACGGAGACTCGATCATACCTAGGAATACGGAGGTAGTAAAGAATACTAAAGTGTAGTGCAACCTCACCTTAGAAGAGCTACTCAAAGTAAGGCCAGAACTATAGAAACATGTAGCCAAACAAGTACCAGAGATAGCAAAACCACGTTCCCAGGTAGGATCCCAGAGAACAGTGCCAGAAATACCATTGGACAAGATAGGAGACATGAGTGAGGGCGAAGAGGGAAACACATCTTCCTATCACCCATCAAGGATACACCACCAAGGCCATCCTAGACTCAGGCGCAGGAGTTGCAATTGCTACCACTTCCCTATGGAAGCGTTGGGGCAAGCCAGCACTCAGGCCCACAAGGATGAAATTGCAAATGGCCGATGGTCACATAGAGAGACCCCTAGGATTGTTAGAAGGAATAACTCTCACCACGTGTGGTGTCGAGTTCGAGCATACATTTGCTATATGTGACTTTAGCAAAAATCATGCCTATGAAATGATCTTGGGAAGACCATTTATGCGACAGTTGCAAGTGGTACAGGACTGGGGAACCAATTCCTTGTACCTGCAACACTTAGGTGTTACGACCAAAGTGAATCTCAAAGATTACTCTCATAGAGATGTCCCTCCTATCCAATGGAATCCCATCCATAGAGCCAAAGATGATACGGAATCGGTGCACTCCATAGGATCAGGATCCTCATGGATGCATGAAGACACTCACTTATGGATGTGCAAAGTGGCAGTAGAAGAGGAGAAGAGAGAGAAAGCCAGAGAAATAGGTGCAAACGAAACACATAGATCCATTCAAGACCCAGCCTATGCACCTGTAGTCTTTCCTGACAAAGAATTTGAACCCCACGGCTGGGCAGAAATCCTAGCAACAATGGATGTAGCCATCAATGAAGAACAATGGACACCCCACTGTGATGAGGATGGCTATGACATTTCAGTTTTCTCCATAGAGCCAATCATGGGAGAGGCAGTGTTGGAAGAATGCGAATCTAGCCCTGATGCATTTGAGGATGCGAGTGACTCCGATCTAGAGTCAATCATTATGGACCCACCTTTTGCATCAGATGAAGAATACTTCTATGAAGTAGAATTCCAACCCCAGAGGCATGGAGAGCTTACAAATGATGTAAGGCTAGCCACACATGTGACCCCGAAGGAAGAAGGAAAGAAAAGAAAGAAGAGGGAAGTCACACAAGAAGAGGAAGAATCTTTGTTTGAAGTCCCGGAAAATTTTAAGAAGTATGAGATAGATGATAGGAGAGTCATGATCAGAATGCCTAAACGAGAGGCGCAATCAGGAGAGGCCTATGATAACAAAGAAACCACCAATAAGATAGTTGTAGCCATAGAAGAAGGAGAAGAGAGATGCACGTACATAGGCCATGACCTGACGGAAGACGAAGAGCACGAACTGATAGCCTTGCTAAGAGAATACAGAGATGTATTCGCTTGGAGTTACAAGGACTTGAAAGGAGTGGACCCTGACATATGCTCACACACTATCCCCATGACCTCAGATGCCAAACCCTCTAAGCAAAAGCAATATACATATAATGATAATTATGCTCCCAAGATCAAGGAAGAGATAGATAGGCTGGTTGAAGCTGGATTTATCTATGAAATTGAGCACACTGAGTGGGTATCCCCCATTGTAGTGGTGCCCAAGAAAAACCGAAAGCTACGTGTGTGCATTAACTTGAAGAAGGTTAATGCAGCCACAATTCGAGATAACTATCCGCTTCCTATCACAGAGCATCTCTTAGAAAGAGTAGCAGGCAAGGAAGTGTACAGCTTCCTTGATGGATTTTCGGGCTACAATCAAGTAGCCATTGCTCCAGAAGATCAGCATAAGACGGCATTTGCCACTGAATGGGGCATATTTGCCTTTAGAGTAATGCCATTTGGGCTTACCAATGCACCAGCTACCTTCTAGAGGCTGATGTGCCATGTATTTAAAGAGTTCCTGAGGAAGAACTTAGAAGTCTATGTTGATGATCTTTGTGCTCATTCCAACATTAGACAAACCCATATTCCAGAACTCAGACAAATCTTTGACAAATGTAGAGAATATCAAGTCTACCTGAACCCAGAAAAGTGCGTTTTTATGGTCAAGCAAGGAAAGATTCTAGGACACATAGTGTCAAAGAATGGCATATCCACTGATGAAGAGAAAGTGAGAACCATAGCATAGCTACCTAGGCCAAGGAATGTCAAGGAGGTACAAGCTTTCATGGGGCATTGTGGTTATTATCGACGGTTTATACACATGTATGCCATCATAGCAAAGCCTCTGTATGGACTTTTGACTAACTTTGAGTGGACTCACAAATGTGAGAATTCCTTCAATGAGCTTAAACGGCGATTATGTTCAGCACCAATCTTGACCACACCAGATTGGAATAAGCCTTTCCATGTTCATGTGGATGCATCCAATTATGCTATTGGGTGTGTACTAGCGCAACCTACCGGTGAAGGTAATATGGATCTTCCAATTGCCTATGCTAGTAGACAGTTGAATGCAGCTGAACGGAATTACACCACTACTGAGAGAGAAGGCTTAGGCATGGTATATGCGGTTAAAAAGTTTAGACATTACTTGCTTGCAAATAAGTTTAAATTTTTTACTGATCATCAGGCATTGTTGTACTTGGTAAACAAACCTTGCAACACAGGTAGATTAGGAAGATGGTTTCTCTTACTAATGGAATACGACTTTGAGGTAGTGGTGAGGAAAGGGAAGACTCACTTGAGAGCAGACCATCTCTCTAGGCTCACATCTGGAGAAGCCCCACAAGGAGTGTCAGATGACCTTCCGGACGCTTACTTGTTTAATTTGGAAGTGGTGCCGCAGTGGGCTAAGCCATTAGTGCCAGTATTGACATACGGGCCTAACCATCTAGTAATAAACACACAGGATAGAGAGGTAGTAAAAGCCCAAAAGTATCACATCATGGTAGGAAGTATGTACAAGCACACGGATCAAGGGATCTTGGCCTGTTGTGTAGAAGAGGATGAGTATGCTAAATGGTTGCAGTTAGCACATGTAGGTGCATTAGAGCAACCCTACTCAAAGCAACGAACCCTACAGACACTAAAGAGACTCGGAGTGCATTGGTCGACTATGGAAGCTGATGTCCAAAAGTTGTGCAAGGAATGCCCAATCTGCTGCACTAAACCACCTGTGGAACATGCCACTCTTTATCAAATGTCCATAGTGCCAGATTGGAGTGAACCACTAGTATCCTTCCTGAGGACGAAAACATTCCCTCAAGATATGACACTGGCCAGACAAAGAATTCTAGAACAAGAAGCCCTAGATTACTCACTCATTGGTGATAATCTATACAAACGTGGTAAAGATGGTTACCTGAGACTTTGTGTTCATGAGAGTGAATATCTAAAGATTTTGGAAACTGCTCACCAAAGTGTAGCAGGAGGACACTTTGGACCAGATCGGGTGATCAAGGCAATACTATTTGCAGGCTTCTGGTGGCCAACCCTTCACATGGATGCACATACCTATGTGAAACGGTGTGACGTCTGTCAGAGAACTCAGTACCCTATACGCAAAGATGAGATGCCACTAAAACCTATGATGGGTGGATGTGCATTCTCTAAGTGGGGAATAGACTTTGTAGGTCCTATTAATCCCCCAGCTAAGGGTTCCCATGCAGAATATATCATCGTTGCCATGGACTATCTAACAAAATGGGTAGAGGTAAAAGCTACGACAAAGAACGACGCTTAGACAACTGCTAAATTCTTGTTTGAGAGTGTATTCACAAGATACGGGCTACCTATAGAGCTAGTAAGTGATAGAGGCACTCACTTCTTGAATGAAGTTATTGAAAATCTGCTCCAAGAGTTCTTGGTAGTACATAAGAAGTCTGCCCCCTATCACCCACAAGCTAATGGCCAGGCCGAAAGCACAAACAAGATTCTATGCAATGTGCTTACCAAATTGGTGAATAATAAACGCTCTAATTGGGACAAACAGCTACACCATGCTATTTGGGCATACCGAGTGGCCTATAAAACGGTACTCCAAGCCACACCCTTTCAGATGGTATTTGGCCAAAATGCAGTGCTACCGTTGGACTTCTTGATACCTACATTGAAAGTAGCACAAGAGCATGAATGGACGGGTCATGAACTCTCCTCTAGACTTTTTGACCTGGAACGATTAGGAGAAACAAGACTGCGAGCGGCGGCAGGGATATATGCAGCTAAGAAGAGACAGAAGGCATACTTTGATGCCCATGTGAAGGATAAGGGCTTGAAAGCAGGAGATCTAGTTTTAGTCTACACATTGAAACAACATGCAAGGAAGCTAGAAAAGAGAGGCTACGGACCTATGATCATAAATAGGATCTCCACAAGTGGAGCAGTACAACTAGCCACTTTAGAGGGTGATGTTCTCCCGAGCTACATTAGCGGATGCAGAGTCAAGTTGTATCAGGAACCTCTCACAGAGGAAATGCTAAGTCGACTCAATACTACTAAGAAACGCAAAGAAGAAGAAAAGCGAATTTGAGAAGAAGCTCAAGTAGAAGCCTTAGAGCGCATACAGAGAATGAAATTAAGAAGACAAGGTAGAGAGCAACCTAGGCCAGATGCCGATGTAGATCAAGGATATCACATGGCTATGTGTGAAGTTTCAGGTATCAGCTCCTATAGGATAATTGATCGACGTCCTTTTATAACCTTAGATATAGGACAAGGAAAGGGTGCAAGGACTATAAGAGCCTTGATTGACTCAGGTGCAGCCACTAGTGCTGTTAAATTGTCTTACTGTCAAGAGTTGAAATTAACTGTCAATCCTATAGAAGCATATCTCATAGGATTGGGAGGTGTGGAAACCCCTTGCATGGGCGAGGTGGAACTTCCCCTCTATATTCAAGACGAAGCAATGACAGTCAAAGTACTAGTGTGTCAAGATGAGGACCTCACTGAGCCTCTTGTCTTGGGTCAGGACTGGATCTATGATCATGCAGTCAACCTAAACCTAAGAAGCGGACTTCTTCAGGTATGGGTAAATCATAGTCGAATTACAGCTGAACTGGAAAATGAGGCACTCAAGGAACTAGGTAAGGCACGAACTCCTGGTCCTTCTAGGGGTGCACATGAAGTTGACCATGCTATTCTTGTCCAAAACAGTGTGATGCAGAAAGAGGACTCTCTCAACAACGGAGTCAAGGATAAGAAGGCACTCCCTTCTGTTCCAAAGGCCAGAGGGATGCAGCAACCAAAGGCAGATCGACTACAGAAGAAGCAGAACACTACCTATACTGGAGGCCAAAAAAAGGAGCAAAGCTAATTGTTTCAGCCGATGAAACAAGTATGGAGGTGAAAAGGCAAACACCTTGTTCCGACCAGGCCAACCCCACGGCCAAAACCTCTTATTAGTAATCAACAACACGACACTAATAAGAAGTCCTTCATAAATTCTTCTGCGAAAGTGAAGTCTATTTGGGTACCCAAGAAGTCAATGAAGGTCAGCCCACAATCACGACAAATCTGGGTGCCTAAGGCTTGCTTGCGGGCTCAAATAGCTACACCAAGGCCAAACCCTGTACAACATGTTTCACCCACTCGAACATCTGAGGCGCAGTCTTACACATCACACACGAACATGTATTCTTCCATGAGCACAAGTAGAATCACTTGTAAATGGGTCCCTAAAAAGCCCCATTTTTTAAGTAAATACCCTATCACACTCTCCAGAGTCTCCACAAAGTCAAGATCAAAACCTATCCGTTGCATTTGGCAACCTAAAACTTGTAATAAACCCCCGGACCCCAGTTGTAAATCCATATCCACCTACTAACTACGTCACTCTCACACTACATCATTCCGCTTAGTTCTTAGGTCTACCCAATTCCTAACTACACACACAAGCACCGAGCACTTACTAACCCCCTAACCCCTCCCGAACCTCATGTTAATGTTGTAACGGGGACACAGTGTCATTTTTGTGTCCATTGCAATGTTAACATTTATTCATATATTCTCACAGAACCAGCTTCAAAGTTTTCAACATGGCTGAGGCGGCAGGAACTAGCTCTCAAATAGAAACGAGCCAGCAAGTGGTGGACTTAGACAGTTTACCCGTTTTGCCTGAAACAAACGAAAGACCAGAAGAATTGCAGGCCATCAAAATCATACCTATAGCGGACCCTCCCAGTGGCCATACCATGCCCGTAGGAAAAGCTTCCCATTGGTTTAGTGAAGTGGCAGGACCCTTGGGAGAGGGAACATACCTATGGGAATCAGAGTTGGACTTCAATGGGAAGCAAGGTAAATACCATTTCTTTACAAGAGAATTTGAGAAGTTACAAAATGCAGAAGGTCTACGTTCGGTATGGGAGAAGGCAGGATTGGATGCATATTTCAGTGCACGGCTCCCAAAGCCTGACTTCATGCGATGCTACTATCTCATCAACACCTTGACTCCAAACAAGAACCCAAAAGGTGCAAGCTCATTTGTGATCCCATCTCTAACGAAAGGAAATGAGCTCAAGAGGTTTAGGTTATCCAACAACTTGGTGAGAGAGGCTCTAGATATGCGCGGAATGCATATTCCTATAGAGAAGGAAACCCTAGTGCCGGATTACATGAAGAATCGAAGCCTCACCAAACTCAAGGACATGGTGTCCATGACACCTAATATTGCAATACACCTTCGCATGTGCATGCAACACTTTGCTTTTCCTGCCCAAGATAGATTCACCATGCCGCCCAAAAAGATTTGGTTTAGTTTGTATCTGGCAGAGACACAGAGCCTCACCATCAACTTACCCCATTGGATAATTGATCAGATACACCTAGCTCACAAACGATGGCCGCGGAAACAGGTTTTATATGGATGCTGTGCTCTGACAAGAATCATTTATAGGTGCTTGGCTTATGACATCCCTATTCAACAGGCCCTAATGTGGAATCATGTAGAGCAGTTTAGAGGTAGGACATCCACTGGACCCCCTTCTAAGAAGATGAGAGGTACTATCCAAGTCCCTTGTGCTCAACCACGTGGAGCCACCCTAACACCAGACGCACCCCTCCACCCCAAAAAATCCGACCATTCACACTCCGACTTCCAAGACGCAGCACCGATGGTCCTAACTTGATATTCCCTCCCATCCCAACCGATCTTGAATTTCCCAGTGGTGCACCTTGGGAAGAACTCACGAATGAAGACTTCGAACAATTATTACAAGATGTAGAGCTGGAGGCAGAAGAGGCACAACAAGTGGAGAATGTGCAAACGCAAGCAACAACCTCCCAAGTACCTGTCACCACAATTGAAGTGGATGAAGAGGATGATGAAGATGAAGAACAGGAGGAAGATGAGGAGGATTATGATCAAGAGCATCATGATGAGCAACAAGAAGTGCCAGAAATTGTAGGTGCACTTGCATATACAGCTCAACTACAAAGGTTATATGACACAATCAAAGCAGTGCAAGAAAGGCATCAACTCTCTCTTGTGTCAGGTCAAGCTTTGATGCAAGAAATGCTATCAGATGATGGGGTGGACCAACATTTCATTGACACCCTCAAATTAGTGTCAGAATCTTTAGGAGTTCCGGAGGGTGTCCACACGGCAGTCCGCCAGTCCGTAAGGTATGACAAACGCAGAGTCGACACATTACCACGAGCAGGTAAGACTATCAAGATGCCCGTCACAGAACAAGAAGTAACCATTGAAGCCACAGCTACCCCCACCACCACCATTGACCTCTCTGCTGAAACCTTTGTTCAGACATCACCCATCTCACCCCAGCACCCCCCATCACCACCTTCTCCACCCCCACCACCACCTCCCACCATGGAAGAAACGGTAGTCATCACCTCTACCTTCACTTATAACCCAACCTCATTCACATCATTCTCATTTCAAGAACCCACCTCACAAGACACCCTCTTCTCCTTCATCACCAATCCCTTGTACACTTCAACCCTTCTATCCTCCGAACCCATAACTAGCCATCCCATAATTCCAAGTGTGGTTGGAAACCCGGCACCCACAGAAGGCACGCTATGTTTCCCAGCCTATCCCCCAATACGGGTACCTCCATTCTATGACCCTCACTTCCCATCTGGCCCCTGCACCTCTTTCAACCTAACCTCACCACCCCAATACCCGTCCTTTGTGGAGCAGTTCATCTGCTCTCCAATGTTTCAGAGGCACATTTCCCCGATGTTCACAACAACATCAATTTACACGAACACCACACTCACTTCACCTACCATACCCACCTACATGGTAGCCCCTGTACACACCACTCTGTCTGACCCAATGGACATTTCACCCACCACAGCACCTCTCCCCACAATTCCACCCTCTTCCCCTCCACTACCCCCCACCTCACCACTCACCACATCATTGGCACACACAACATTCACTACCTCCCTCCCCAATCCCACCTCCCCTGCATTCCAAACTTTTCCCCTTGCATCTCATAATGTAAATAGCACGTTCAATACATTACTTCAGCGTGCACATCAACTACAACAAGAATACCATCAATTGGAAGAACGCACTGCTGCCCTCTAGGCAGAATCTCAGCGTCTGCAAGCTAGAGTCAACACTCTTGAAGCTGATTACCCAACGCTCCTAACCGAGCATACCACCTTACAGCAGGCTCACTCCGAATTGGAATCAAAGACATCGATAGTAGATGATCAAGCAGTCAAGGAACTAGAAACAGTGCTCCAAGCGCAAATGATATCTAATGCTACACTCAGACGCAACCTTGGGCTATTAAGGAAGCATATGGCAGCAGCATTAGAAGAGAACAAGAGGCTTCAGCAAAAAAACCAAGACAACTTTGAAGCAGCTATGGAAGGAACTGCAGGAGCAACCATTAGCCCTACCAAGTATAGAGCTGTCCCATCAGAAGACATTCGCATCTTACTCGAGGAGCATGCAAATTTCTTGGAGTCATATGAAAAGTTAGAGACTGAATGTGCAGACCTAAAGAAACAGATAGCCCGTGCCCCCACAACTCAAAAGGAGTCAATAATCTTGGAACGCTCCACAAAAGAATTAGAGATCCTCCGTAAGCAGGTGGCAGAACTCCAAGCACGCCTCTTACCATATGAAAGGCCACCCTCGCCCACTGAAGAACCAGAACATGAAACAGTAGTGGAAATCCCCATCGATGACAGCTATGAAGAGCCGTACGAGCCGATGCCAACACCCGGTGGTCGGACTACAGAGGAAGGACAGGACACTTTAGAAATTCAAGTTCCAGATTGGGTCAAAAGGGTCGAGAAAGTGGGTAAGACACATGATGATCGCGTTGCCGTGCAAATGCAATCTCTCACAAATCTGGAAGAAACTGTCCTTCGGTCTTCTTACTTTCAAAACCTATCCCACAAACGGTTAATCACAACATCCGAGTCGCAATACATGCCTTATTTTGTCTTGCTACATGATTATAATGCAGAAGTTAAAAGACATATAGGGAAGGAGCCCACATTTGCCACTCAATTTGAGCCAGAGGACTTACCGGCAGATGCGCGTGCTGGCTCGATCTTCCAGCCTAATTGGCGTGCACGTCTACTAACCGATTACCCTGAGATGATGAGCACCTGGGCAACCATGCCACTGTATATCAAGTATAATCCATGTTATTGCCCAATGGTACGTCGCAGATCATGGCAAGCATTTGTGATCAAGGTACGCAACAATAAAGAATGCTCGGCTTGGGTTAACTATCCATATTTTGCTCCACCTCGAGGGACCCCAACCGTAGCCTACATGATATCAACAATTCGGCACTGGTCTACACGTCTAAATAATGTACCCAACATAGCAGCGAAAATGTGTATGAAAATATTCGAGCTCATGACCATTGTCTTCAAAACCTTTCGGAAGGTACAAGCTCCATACATCTCTGCCCCTGGATTCTCTCAAGGTAACAAGGATTTAGTCTACGACATGAGCCAGACTCCCTCGGTCACTATAATCTTTGCCTGGCATGCACGAATAAAGTACTTACCCGCATGCTTCAAGCAGACATTTGAGGAAATGTTCTCTACGGGATTCTGGGAATATCATTCAGAAATTTTCATTCCCAGACCCACACATTTCCTACATCTATTCGCAGTAGAACAAGCGATCCATGCAGATCAGTTACGTCTGCCACATCCGGACATTCCAGGACCAATTGACTGGGATCGTATGATGACAGATTTGGCCAGAGGACTACGCATACAAGCAACATCAGCTTGCCACTCAGGTTGTGGAATATTACATCCATCACTCCCAGCAACAAGGGTCTGTCAGGGACGACAGGCGCGAGAGAGGGGGGGGTGTTGAGAGCAGTAGGGGCACCCAAGGACTGACTAGACAAGGAAGCCAGCGGAGAGAGTCAGAGCGAGGTGAAGGATTAAGTAGACAGAGCAGTCGACGCAAATCTGGCAGATAGGCCCTTCAATTTTTCCAAATCAACATCTTTACAATAGTGATTCTCATCACTAACAATCATTGTAAATATCATTTCATAATTTTGTAGCTCCATTTTGTGCAAGCCAAGGAGTCCTTGAGCTTGAGGAGCTTTAGAAGTACCTACCTGTCAATTTTCACATTTTTTAGACTTCGTTTGAACCTCCAAATAGGGTAGAGAACCTAATTTTTAACTAGGCCGGACACTAGGTCTGGACACGGCCAAAACCTAGTCAAAAACTATAAATAGAGCTAGAGAGCTCATTTTTGAGGTTAGCTTGTAATAGTTTTAAGCTTGTATGAGCTTTTTGAAAGTAATCTAAGAACTCCATTGCTTCTCACTCTTTGTCTTGCCGTGTGTGCGCGTGTGTGTGTATGTGTGTGCATGTTTGTGTGCTTCTCACTCACGCACTTGTGCCTTCACTTGCTCGAGGTCTTCATACCATCCTCTTGTCTTCCCGGATTGACATTAAAGGAGGTGCTACTCATCATTGAGCTACAATCATCAACATAAATCACATAATACCTTGAACCATTGATACTAAAATCCTTTGATGGTCCCCACACATCTGTGTGTACCAACTCAAGCTTCTCTGAATACATAAAACCATGCTTGGAATAAGATTGCTTATGAGCCTTACCTAATTGACATGCCTCACATCTGTATGTCATATGTTGACCTACAACATTAGGCAATCCAAGCACTGAGCCATTATTAACCATATCTTTGATACTCTTTCATTGAAATGTCCAAGTCTCTTATGCCAAAGATCTAACTCAGAGATCTTATGTCCTCCATAAGTGAACAAGGCATGACCAACATTACCTTCGATCTTCAATGTGAACAATCTTCCTTCTTTCTTCCCTGAAACAATTTGTTTATACCCTTTGCTAGGTTCTTCCACTAACACTCCTTCATTAGTGAACCTAACTTCATAACCTTTTTCAACAATTTGTCCTACACTTATCAGATTTTTAGGAATTGTAGGAACATACAAAACCTTACTCAAGAGAGTACTGCCATCCTTGGCCTTCACTGATCCAAT
This sequence comes from Ceratopteris richardii, assembly GCA_020310875.1. Classification (NCBI taxonomy): domain Eukaryota; kingdom Viridiplantae; phylum Streptophyta; class Polypodiopsida; order Polypodiales; family Pteridaceae; genus Ceratopteris; species Ceratopteris richardii. Next base: position 201,984 of record MU260381.1, read on the forward strand.
TGACTTCACATTGTGCTTTGTATTGTCACCTGTTTGAACTACATGATTAGTTACCTTATTTTCCAAGTCAGTCATCAATGCTATGTTACCACTCAGGTGATTGCTACACCCTGAGTCAATGTAGAAGACTCTTTGGTCTTCACTTTGCCTTTCACAAGTTGCATTCATTATCAAAGTTGAATCCTCCTTCTGATCTGAAGCATAATTGTAGTAGGTATTGTTGTATTGTTGACTTTGGAATCCTCTACCTGCATTTCTTCCAAAGTAACCTCTACTAGCTCTACCTCTGAAATTACCTCTTTGATTTTTGCCACCTCTTCCTCTTGAATTAAAGTTCTGATTATATCCACCATTAATCTGAGTATTATGCCAACAATCATTAGCTAAGTGATTTGTCTTACCACAAATCCAGCAAGCCTTGACTCCTTCTTTATTACTCCTGCCTCTTCCTCTACCTTTGCCACCTCCTCTTCCTCTTAGGAAGTTAGCTTGGCTAGTTGTACCTTCATCTTCATTTACTTGTTGCTTCCCTTTGATATTCCTCTTCTTATCCTTTGAATACATTTCATGACCTGTACTTTTATCTCTTTCACCTTTGACATCCTGCTCAAAGGTTAACATATGTCCTAACAACTGATTTAAATCAGAAGTAAAATGATCAAGTGATAATTCAGTAGACAAAATGAATGGTTTCCATTTGTCATCACCTCTCAAACCTGTGAGAATTTGCCTTACCAATTTATCCTCCTCAATGTCTTCATCAACTGCTCCTAATGCATCTGCAATGTCCTTCATTCTGGTTACATAATCTGAGATGGATTGAGAGGCCTTCTTCTTGAATGTGGTAAATTCTGCCCACAAGGATGCCTTCCTAGATTTTGTGGTGTTTTGGAAATGCTCCTCCAGAGCATTCCATATATCACTTGCACTTTCAAGACCTCTAATGTGAGGTAGCAAGTAGTCATTGACTCCCATATAGCTAATGCTCCTAGCTTGAGCATCTTTCTTCATCCAATTCTTCAAATCTGATAATTCCTCCCTAGTTGGAACACTAGGATCTCTGAACTGAGGCTTTTCTTCTTCACCTGTGATGTAACTTATCATGTCTTTGCTCATAAGATGAGCTTCCATCCTCATTGACCATGCTGGATAGTTCTCTCTATCCAACTTCTCTATTTGAAGAGAATCTCCCATCCTTTCTTCACCTGTATATTGAATTCTTCAAACTTTATGAGTAATAGATGTACCTTTACTTTGAATAATGTTCCTTTTCTCTTCCTTGATGTCGTATGGCCTCCTTCTCAAGTTTTGCTCTCAAGCTTTCACCTTCTAAATCTTTAATTGTTGAATTCTTTATGTCTGCAGCAGTCAGGATTCTCCTTTCTTCAATTCTGATACTTCCTGCTTTGATACCACTGATGGAGAGTGTTAATCTCCAAAAGAACAAGCTACTCTTGAAGTTAGAGCACCTCTATATCAAGAGTAACTCAAATCATTTACCAATTTAAAGGATCAATGATCAATTGTCAAAATTCTGATCAAACTATGAAGAAGGTGATTACACATAAAGTCTGCTACACATAACTCTCTCATTAACTTATCAATTGTGTAAAGTTTTTGATGGAACTTTGCACAAGGTGTCGCCTACAGTTTGCGCATCTTCTTCAAGTTGAATCACTGCAAAAGATTCAGTAGAACTTGAGAAATGATCTCAACAAGTTACCTATGTCTAAAACTGCTCTTTTGAAAAGTCGATTTAGACACCTGTAACTTCTAACACTTGGTTCTCTCAATCTAGAAGCCGTCTATACAAATGCTTTTAGCCACAGGTAGCTTACCTTCCAACTTAAAGATTGGGTGCTTGGTTGCTCAAAACTTTACACTGTGGAAGGAGAACTGACCAAAACATTAACATCAAATTTTGCACCTGTTTCAGGAACCAGTGAACACTTCTTCACATATGAATGTTCCTACTCATAATTCTCACAGCCTTTTTACAAATAGGCTCTCAAACTTTAACCATAGACTCATTAACTATGGACTTAGACATCTACAAAAGGATTCTTGAAATGATTGATGGAGAATGTTAATCTCCAAAAGAACAAGATATCCTTGATGTTAGACCACCTCTATATCAAGAATAACTTTAAACTCCAACCAATTTTGGAAGACAAGCACCAAACTATCAAGAAATTAGCTAACTGTGAAGAAAGTCATTTCACAAAAAAGTCTATTGCACATTAATCACTGATTGATTAATCATTTGTGTAAAGTTTTTAATGAAACTTTGTAGAATGTTTTGCCTAAAGTTTCCGCACCTCCTCCAAGTTAAAACACTTCAAAAGCTTAAGTAGATTATGAGAAATGCTTCAAACAATCTATGTCTGAAACTGCCTTCTTGTAGATTCGACTTTGACACCTGCAACTTCTAACACATAGTTCTCCCAATCTAGAACTCATTTAAGCAAATGATTTTAGCCATAGATGGCTTACCTTCCAACTTAGATTTTGACTCCTCACTTGTGTAAAACTTTACACTGTACACTAAGAACTGACCATTTCTTTGACCATCGAAACTGCACCTCTTTCAGAAGACACTCAACACTTTCTCACATATAGATGTTCCTACACAAAATTCTCTCAGCCTGTTTGCAATTGGACTCTCAAACTTTAACCATAGACAGATTAACTATGCACTTAGATGTGCACAAAAGGATTTATGATAAGATCAAACACAGAAGGAGAACTAGAGAAAAGATCGATGTGCAATTCTCTGAATATTCTTCCTATTCAACTCTTCATACATTTGATGGATGATACATCCAATACACATCATCTATTCATCTATAATTCATCTCACTCTTCTAATACGACCATCTACACGTATCTATATATACATATGAGTATTGATTTGTCATTACTTCAAGTATATTGAAGTATTTACAAGCTAATGTACATATGTTTTAAAGAACTTTACTATCTGAATCTTCTCTTTACTTCATGAAGTTGGACTTCAATATTTTCTTCATCTCTTCACTTCTAGACTTTATATAATCACCAATTGTTCATTGTCCTGCTCCAACAACTCCCCCTCAATCATCAATTGTGATTACCTGCATCTTCTTTATCCCTGCCATATCTTTAAACCTTTGGAATTTTGGTCCATCCAAGCTTTTTGTCATCATATCTGCAAGTTGATCTTTTGTAGGAGTATGCATAACTTCTATTTCTTTATCAACAACCTTCTCTCTCAAAAAATGATACTGAATCTCAATATGTTTAGTTCTAGCATGGAATCTCAATATGTTTAGTTCTCCACAAATGATAGGAGTACTTTGAACAATATCAAAAATCTTCATAAGATTCTTTAACCATATTACTTCCTTTGCAGCTTCTACCATGCCTTTGTATTCTGCTTCTATAGATGATAAAGCAACTGTATGTTTCTTCTTAGAGCACCAAGAAATCAGCTTGTCTCCCACATAACACAAATATCCATGTGTTGATCTTCTATCATCATCATTACCTGCCCAATCTGCATCACTGTATATTTTGACTCTTGTATCTGAAGTAAATCCATAATACAGACCTTCTTTAAGTGTGCCCTTGATGTACCTAAGTACTCTTTGTCCTACAATCCAATGTTCCTTTCTAGGACAATGCATGAATTGAGATAGAACTCCAACTGCATATGATAAGTCAGGTCTTGTTAATGTAGCATAAATCAGGCTACCCACCAAACTCTGATAAAGCTTCATATCTTTGAATTCTTCTCCTCCATATCTACTCAATCTATGATTCACTTCCATTGGAGTTGGTGCTATCTTGCAGTCTTCCATTTTAAATTTGATTAGCAAATTTTTCAGATACCTTTCTTGAGTTTCATATACTCCATGTTGAGTATATGAAATCTCCATTCCCAAAAAGAATGACAAATTCCCAAATCACTGATTTTGAACTCTTTCTCCATATCCTTCTTAATCATGTGTATACCTTTGTCATCTGTTCCTGTAAGTATTATGTCATCAACATAAATACAAACATAAATAAATCCATCCTCACTTGCTTTGACTAGCAAGCTACTATCTGCCTTTGATGCTTGAAATCCAAGTTCCTTTAAGAACTTTACAAGCCTATAATTCCATGCCCTTGGGGCTTGCTTCAACCCATACAAAGCTCTCTTGAGCTTACACACATAATTTGGATACACTTGATCTTTGAAACCATCTGGTTGTTCCATGTAGACTTCATCTGAAATATAACCATTTAAAAATGCATTCTTCACATCTAATTGAGATAATTTCCAACCTTTGCAAGCAGCAATTGCTATGAGAGTCCTTATGGTTGTCATCTTTGCAACAGGACTATAAGTTTCATCATAATCGACACCATATGTCTGTGCATATCCCTTTACAACAAGCCTGGCTTTGTACCTAGATATACTTCCATCTGCAAACCTTTTTGTTTTGTAGACCCATTTACATCCAATGATCTTCTCACTATTTGGTTTAGGAACCAAATCCCAAGTCTCATTTTCCATCAATGCATCATACTCCTCCTGCATAACTTTTTCCCAATTCTTCTTTCCTTTGGCTTCATCATATGTGGATGGATCTTCATCTACTTTTAACATGTAAACATAATCTTTAGTAGTCAAGAATGAAGTATCATAGCTATACCTTGAAGGTTGCCATTTGTGCCTGGATGACCTTCTGAGTTCTCCACTTCTTGAAGTTTCTAGTTCATCACATTTTGGATCAAACCTTGGCACTTCTTCAATTTCAACCTGTACTTCATTGTTCTCCTCTTCATCAAATATCTGAACCTTTGATTTACCTTTCTTTTGATTCACAACTTCTTCAACATCTGCATGTACATTAAGTGTACCTGCATACCAAGTACCTTGCTCATCAAATGTAACATCCTTAGACACAAGAAATTGCTTTGTGGATGGACTCCACAACCTATAACCCATCTGCTTGGCATCATAACCAATGAATACATACTTCTCTTGAATCAGCAATGTCTTTCATTTTTGTCACATAATGAGATATTGATTGTGAAGCCTTCTTCTTGAATGTAGTAAACTCTTCCCATAATGAAGCTTTCCTTGATTTGGTTGTATTCTGAAAATGATCTTCCAAGACATTCCAAATGTCACTTGCACTTTCAAGTCCTCTGATATGAGGAAGCAAATAATCATTCACTGCCATGTAGATTATGCTCCTTGCTTGAGCATCCTTCTTCATCCAAATCTTTATATTTGCAAGCTCCTCCCTAGTTGGAACACTAGGATCTTTGAACTATGGCTTTTCTTCCTCTCCTGTGACGTATCCCATGAGATCTTTGCTCATAAGATGAGCTTCCATTCTCATAAACCAAGCTAGATAGTTCTCTCTATCCAACTTCTCAATTTGGAGACTATCTCCCATCCTTTCTTCTCCTGTACTATCAAATCTTTAATCCTTATAAGGAATGAATATACCTTAGCTTCAAATGTTGCTCCTTATGATCCTT
>MU260381.1:217500-223155 GCA_020310875.1 Ceratopteris richardii
ATCTCCATGTATTGTAGGTGTACCTTGATCAATGCCTAAGCTCTTTAACAATGTCTGCATCCATATGACTTCCTTAGCTGCTTCCACAAGTCCTTTGTACTCTGCTTCAGTTGATGATAATGCTACTGTATGTTGTTTCTTTGAACACCAACTTACAAGCTTATCACCAATGTATATCATGTAACCATGAGTTGATATTCTGTCATCCTGGTTACCTGCCCAGTCTGAGTCACTGTAGGCTCTCAACTTCAAATCTGATGTAAAAGGATAATATAATCCTTCGTTTATAGTTCCTTTGATATATCTGAGAACTCTTTGACCTGCAATCCAATGTGGGTCCTTTGGACAATGCATGAATTGTGACAAAACTCCCACTGCATAACTAAGATCAGGTCTTGTTAGTGTAGCATAAATCAAACTACCCACAAGAGATTGATACTTCCTCATATCTTTGTAGTCTGCACCATCATATTTACTGAGCTTGTGATTAACTTCAAGTGGAGTTGAAGCTTCTCTGCAATTTTCCATATCAAACTTCTTCAACAAGTTCAGAAGATACCTTTCTTGTGACACATATATGCCATGATCTGTATAAGTAACTTCCATTCCAAGAAAGTATGATAACTTTCCTAGGTCACTGATCTTGAATTCTTTTTCAAGTAATCTCTTTACCTCCTTGATTCCTTCATCTGAAGTACCTGTGATTATAATGTCATCTACATAAATACAAATGTAGATTGTACCTTCCTCTGTTCTTTTGATAAGTAGACTTGAATCTGCTTTTGAACTTTGATATCCAAGATCATTGAGATACTTCACCAGTCTATAGTTCCAAGCTCTTGGAGCTTGCTTCAATCCATACAATGCTCTTCTCAACCTGCAAACAAAATTTGGATACCTGGAATCTATAAACCCTTGAGGTTGTTCCATGTATACCTCATCTGATATGTATCCATTCAAGAATGCATTTTTTATATCCAATTGACTTAGGGTCCATCCTTTTGAAGCTGCAATAGCAATGATTGTCCTTATAGTTGACATCTTAGCTACAGGACTGAATGTCTCATCATAATCTATGCCATAGGTCTGGGCATAGCCTTTCACCACTAATCTAGCTTTGTATCTGGCTATACTTCCATCTGCAAGCTTCTTCACTTTATAAACCCATTTATTTCCAATTACTTTCTTACCATTTGGTTTAGGAACAAGTTCCCATGTCTTGTTCTCCTCCAGTGCATTAAACTCTTCCTTCATTGCTTCTTCCCATTGCTTCTTACCTTTAGCTTCATCATAGTTCTGAGGTTCTTCATCATCTTTGACCATATATGCATAGTTCTTCTGAGTTATGTAAGAAGTATCATAAGAATACCTTTCTGGTTGTCTCCTTGTCCTGCTTGACCTTCTTGGTTCACATTCTTCATAAGTTTCTGGATACACCTCTTCATCAAATATAGGAGCTTCTTCATTCATTCTTGTTAATCCACTTCTGGATGTACTTGCTTGCATATAGTCTTCATCTCTATTCACCTGCACAATTGATTTTCCTTTCTCACATCTTCTTACCTCTTCTTCAAATTCTTCAGCTGTATGACTTGATCTGCATACAACTTTTTTGTTCATCAAATGTAACATCTCTAGAAACAATAAATTGTTTGGTTAGAGGATTCCACAATCTGTAACCCATCTGCTTTTCATCATAACCAATGAACACATATTTTTCTGCCTTTGGTTCAAGTTTATGCCTAAGTTGTGATGGCACATAAGCATATGCAATTGATCCAAACACTCTACAATGATCTAGTGTGGTTTCTTACCCCACCAAGCTTCATATGGAGTCATTCCATTCAGAGCTGCACATGGTAATCTATTCACAAGATATGTAGCTGTATTTACAGCCTCAGCCCAAAGAGTAATTTGGACAGTTTCTTCTCCTTTAGCATAGCTCTAGCAAACTCAACCAAAGTCCTGTTCCTTCTTTCTGCTACACCATTTTGTTGTGGTGTATACCTACAAGTTATTTCTCTCTTAATACCTGCATTCCAAAGATAATCATTGAACTCTTGGGAGAAATATTCTCCCCCTCCATCAGACCTCAGTCTCTTAAGCTTTTGACCTGTTACTCTCTCTGCATATGCATGAAAATGCTTGAAGGCTCCAAACACTTCTGATCTTTCCTTCAAAACATATAATGTTATCCATCTTGTAGCATCATCAATGAAAAGAACATAATACCTTGAGCCACTGATAGATCCTTCTTTTGTTGGTCCCCATACATCTGTATGAATGAGCTCAAGTACTCCATCATGTTTGAATCCTTTCTTTGAAATGGTAACCTGTGTGCTTTACCCATTTGACATGCTTCACATTTATAAACCATATGTTGACTTTGCACATTTGGTAATCCTAGGACAGACTGATTAGCAACCATAGCTTTAATTCCTCTTCATTAAAATGACCTAATCTCTTATGCCAGAGATCAAGTTCTGTAATCACTCCTTCACCATGTGTGAGCAAAGCTTGACCAATGTTCCCTTGAACTCTTAAGTAAAGAGTCTACCTTCTTTATTACCAGAGACAATCTGATTATATCCATTCTCTGGATCTTCCACAAATACTCCTTCATTTGTAAACCTGACTTGAAAACCTTTTTCAACTATCTGTCCCACACTAATCAAGTTTTTAGGTATTGTAGGAACATACAAAACATTGGTTAGCAAATCTGCTCCACTCTTGCATTTCACTTTTCCAATGAATGTACACTATGTCTTGTATTATCACCAGTTTGAACTGTGTGACTAGAAATGCCTTTTTCCAATTCTGACATCAATTCTATGTTTCCTGACAAATGATTAGAACATCCAGAGTCAATGTAAAATACCTTTATCTTCTTTATCTGATGTCTGATTGAATTCATCATCAATGATGTATGACTTTCATTTTGTGTGTCATTTGCATAGTTGTAGTAGGTGGTGTTGTAGGATTGATTCTGTCCCCAACTTCTTCCTCCACCTCTACCATAGCCTCCTCTTTGACTTTGTCTACCTCTTTGAAAATTACTTTGATATCTTCCACCTCGGCCTCTGCTATTGTTGTTTTGATTCTGGTTTGATCCTTGTTGGTTGTGCCAACAGTCATGAGCCAAATGATTACTCAATCCACAGATCCAACAAGCCTTTTTGTTATTATTTTGATTACCTCTACCTCTTCCAAAACCTCTTGCTCTTCCTCTACCAGTGCCTTTACCTCTTGCATAATAAGCTTGAGAACTAGCCTCCTCTTCATCCTTTGCTTTAACTTTATCTCCTTTCTTCTTATTCTCATGTACATTGCAGAACTTTGACCTTTATCTCCATCTCCCTTCAAGTCTTGCTCATATGTGAGCATCAAACCAAGCAACTGGTTCAAATCTGGAACATAATGATTTAATGAAAGTTCTGTTGATAAGACAAAAGGTTTCCACCTTTCATCCCCTCTCAAGCCTGCAAGTAGTTGAGCAATCAATCTGTGATCTTCAACATCTTCATCTATGGATCCAAGACTATCTGCTAGACCCTTCATCTTAGTGACATAATCACTAATGGTTTGACTTGGCTTCTTCTTGAATGTTGTAAACTCTGACCATAGACTGCTTTCCGTGCTTTAGTAGTGCTTTGGAAATGATATTCCAATGCATTCCATATATCTTCTGATGATTCCAATCCTCTGATGTGTGGTAGCAAATGATCTGAGATTGTATTGTAGATGTAGGCTTTTGCACTTGCATCCTTCTCTGCCAATGCTTTAAAGCATCAAGTTCTTCTTTCTTTGGTCGGCTTTCATCTTCGAATACTGGCTTCTCTCTTCACCTGTAACATATATCATGAGATCCTTACTCATAAGTAAGGCTTCCATTCTCATTACCCATGCGGGGTAATTATCTCTGTCCAGTTTGTCAATGAGATATGATCTGCCATAGTTCTTTCCTTCTACTGCAACCTGTGAGCTTAAAGGATAAAGGATAATACCTTTTGAAGTTCTTTGTGTATGAGGATACTTTTGAAGTAACCTTTTGATGCCTTGTGTCTTCAAATGCTTCACCTTTCAAACTTTAATGGGAAAACTTTACAAAACTTCTCGTACCTTTGTCGTCTTCTGCTCTCGAGAATCTTTCTGCTCTGATACCACTTGTTTGATGTATAAAACATCACAAGAAATGAATTAATGTGACACTAGAACACCTCTATGGTCACCATTAACTCATTGCCACTCCAAAACTTTGAGAAATGATAGCCTAAAGTGAGAACTTTGCTTCTACAGAAATTCCTAGTCACCGAAATGACATACCTTCAGTATTTGCTAATTTCTCCTAGCTCAAGTATTCTTTCTTCATGAAATTTATAGGCTAAAACTAGAAGAGTAGAGCTTTCCACAAGCTATCATATGCATCAAACGGAGCTCTAGAACTCAAGTTATGGCCCTCACAAGATGACCCTGTATGACCTTCCAAGACTGGAAATCTTGCCTGTTTAGTATTCCTGATGTCCAAAAATAAAAAATTCGTTGCCTGGCATCAAATTTCAGTCCAAGTCGATGCCGGGCATCGACTTTGAGCTTTTTTAGGCCCTTTTTCTGCACCAGAAATACTCTCTTTTACACACACATGAAGAAGAAGACTTGTATGCTAGAAGTCGATGCCAGGCATCGACTTTATGCTCAAACTCGATGCCAGGCATTGAGTTGCTCCACAAACTTCATATTTTTAAAAGATTCAACAATAGTAACACACAGAGAATGAAAAATGACTTATCAGCCAAAATTCGATGCCAGGCATCGAATTGCTCAGAAAACTTGAACTTTTGAATTCATCACACAGTAGGCAATCATGGAGATGATGGAGAGAGGCTCATACACAGAACTTTACTCAGTTCTTCTCATAACTATAAAAAAACTCAGAAGTTTTATAGATGCTTTCTCACTCAGAGAAGCACGACTATACACAGTCGTATAAAAGAACTTCTTCTTCTACTTCTTCTCTCTTGCTCTCTCTCTCTCTCCGAGTCAGTTGATACAAACTAACTTATAGATTTTCGTATTCTCGTGATTTAAAAACTTCTAGAACTAAAGTGAACTAACTTTACAAGTATAATACAGTTGTGAATTTGTCCCTTCACATAGGCATGGGGTTTTCTTCCTAAGATTTGACCTTCAAATATATGTCTAATTAGTGAGTGTTTCTCCAACAATAGATATATAGATAGATAGATAGACATATAAACAGATACACAAATAGAAAAATAGACGGACATACACACACATAGATAGATAGATAGATAGATAGATCAATAGATAGATAGATAGATAGATAGATAGATAGATAGATAGATAGATAGATAGATAGATAGATAGATAGATAGATAGATAGGTAGATAGTTAGAAGATAGATAGATAGATAGATAGATAGATAGATAGATAGATAGATAGATAGATAGATAGATAGATAGATAGATAGATAGATAGATAGATAGACATAAAGATAGATAGATAGATAGATAGATAGATAGATAGATAGATAGATAGATAGATAGATAGATAGATAGATAGATAGATAGATAGATAGTAGATAGATAGATAGATAGATAGATAGATAGATAGATAGATAGATAGATAGATAGATAG
>MU260382.1:10000-20000 GCA_020310875.1 Ceratopteris richardii
GATAGAATAGATAGATAGATAGATAGATAGATAGATAGATAGATAGATAGATAGATAGATAGAAAGATAGATAGATAGATACATAGATACATAGATAGATACATAGATAGATAGATAGATAGATAGATAGATAGATACATAGATAGATAGATAGATAGATAGATAGATAGATAGATAGATAGATAGATAGATACATAGATAGATAGATAGATAGATAGATAGACAGATAGATAGATAGATAGATAGATAGATAGATAGACAGGTAGATAGATAGATAGATTGATAGATAGATAGATAGATAGATAGATAGATAGATAGATAGATAGATAGATAGATAGATAGATAGATAGATAGATAGATAGATAGATAGATAGATAGATAGATAGATATGTAGATAGATAGGTAGATAGGTAGATAGATAGGTAGATAGATAAATAGAGAGATAGATAGATGGATAGATAGATAGATAGATAGATAGTTAGATAGATAGATAGATAGACACTATAACAGATCGATGGTTTACCGAGGTTTTAAGCAAGGAAAATGAACGCGGCTTTATTTGCCGCGACGCCGGTGTAAAGGTCGGTTTGCACGTTGTCGTCGGGGTTCATGGAAAGGAGAGGAAGAGAATAGTGATATTAAGTTTAGCATGCACTTAAGTTGTTTTGAGCAACTGATGGCTAGGTATGTTGTAGGATTATGTCATAGAAGAGATCAAGGTGACGCAGTCGCATTCAGTAGCTATTTATCTTTAAAGTGACACACAGACTTGTTTGATGACTAATTTTTCACGGTCATGAGTCACCATATTAAACAGATACTAATCTCTAGATTCCTCACAGGATAAGTGAAATGGTTTAATGGTTCTAGAAGATCATTGTAACCATTCGGAAGTTAACATCAAGATGTGTTGTAAACATTTTCCTAACAGAACAAAATATGGAATTCGGCACTTTTGTGCTGTTTATCGAGAATTCAAAAGTGCATCAAACTTGAACCTCAAGTTCGCTTATATATATTCACTATCATCGCACATAGTGAACTGCTTAGTTTTAATATTATATTCAAAAATTGTCACATTTCTTTATAGAGTGTCCTTGAGAACCACGTTAGTCAATAACCTTCTTCACCTTCGAAGATCACTGTTTTTTGCATTTGAATTCCGGTTTAGATATTACAAAGCTAATAAAGTATTGACAGAAACGGTGTATGAAAACTCATAATAGACAAAATTTCATTCAACAAAACTTGTCAATTCATATTGACAAAATCAATAAACCGTAACGAATTCATGATATAGGTAGATATGGTTGTTGTCAACTCCCAAAACAATTGAGGATCAGAGTTAAGAGTGTCACTGTCCGACACCGAGTAGATCAGAACTATAGATTTCAATACCTGCGCTTTGGTTTAAATATTACCTTAATCAACTTTATGTTTCAATTTATATGAAAACAAGTTAAAAAAAAACAATATCTACAACAATCAGTCATCTTTTCTTGTCGAAGTCCAGAAGTTGACGAAGGGAAACAGTACCCTAGTATGATGGTATAACATGAACTTTGAGTATAAGAGGCGAAAGAACTCTAACTATCTTTCAGCACTATGAATTATAAAAGACCTTTCATTCCACCATGTTTCCAATATGAAAGTAATCGCTCTGGTGAGCGGAAATATTCAACAGAACTAACAGCAGAATTGAAATATAATTAAAGTTAGATTGAACAAAACAAAATCTACCATTATTGTGATGCTGCGGACGATAATGCAGATTGCAAAACCTCAAAGTCGTTTCTTTTGTGTCACTCTTATATACATGTGCGCATCGTATTCCTTGAATAAAGCATCGACTGTCTCTCTTCAGCTACAATCATCTCTGCGGCAGTGTAGTACGATCTCACAGTGCATCTTTACATAAATTTGCCACTGAATAATCGTATGACCATGGTGTTGTTCGGAATCCTCAGCGATCTCAGATCATTAAGTTTTTGTGTCTATTTGCACCCTCTGAACATAATAGTGCCAGTTTATTCCCGGATTGTACTCTCCCTTAAGTATCAGATTTAACTTCTTCCTTTCATAGCACAGAAGAAATCATCAATCACTTTCTACGTCTGTTGCGTAAGCTCTCTGCTTCAATATGCTAATCAGTGTCGTTCTCCGAACGTCTTCTGCTTTAGCCTATAGCACACAGAAAGAGTCTGCTTAAGAAAATTAATGCACAGATCCTTCAACTGCTCTCAAAATTGTCACGCGCATTTTCAGAATTCATTAGATATGCTAGATGTAGTGCCATCTTCAAAAGATCATAACAGCAAAGACTGTCGTCGCAAATTGTCGTCGAAGGTTATCGGAAGATCTTTTGTCCACTATCCTATCATTCATGCCATGTATCGTCCCCTCTATTCCTCTGATCCTTCTTCCTCTATATGCCCCCAAAAAGGAAAGTCTGCCATCAGAAGTATTGAAGAGCCTCTTTTCCTAGCAGCGCTTCCTCCGTATATTACCTCCTCTCTCCCCTCCGAAGCTCTGCATGCCTTGCTCGGAATAGACCCTTTTGCATGCCCCCGCGTTTGCCTTCTTCAGCGATCTTCAGTCCATTCCCCTCCAGCGCTCCAGCTTTTTCCTCCCCATGGTTTTCTCTCGTGCCAGAGTAACTAGTCCCTCAAATGACCCCAGAACGCAGATTTCTGACGAGGCCTATCCACCGAAATAGAAAGCCTCCAAGCCGATCAAAAGGAAGGAAACATGAATATTCCCTACGCGTGCCATCTCTGCCTTTCCATATTCTCCAAGCTAAAACACACTCTCTTGGGTGAACAAAAAGGGGAATCTGCTCACAAACCTTCCAATTTCATATCCTGCTTTCAACGCATTAACATGTGAGGATGCCTTGATCATTGAAGCAAAAGTGGTTGGCTTCGAATCTTGACGACATCCACCCCCTCTGAACCTGTGCATCCTCCGGATGCACCACCATCGATCTCGGTATCTGCAAATCATTATGAAAATTCAAGTGCATGGGTTAAAACAAATGTGCCTATGCACGGCCATGTAATGGGCCCTACATATGCATACTCTAAGTGCATAAAAAAAACAGCATGGTGCAAATAAAGGAGGTATTAGGAATTCGGTGTTGAGGATGTACACTCAAATTGAACTCACATTTTCATCATGGATATACAATTCAATACAAGTGCAATCACTCGTGCAACTATGGGTTTTAACGAAAATATCACTCGTGCTCTTTACATTTCATTTATGCATGTTTTAGGTGCATGAAGAGAAACAAAATGGTGTGAAAAATCGAGGGTTTTATGGTATCTAAGCAACGCTCACATCGCTCACAACTCCACTCTCTTACAGATGCAATCACTCTCCCTTACTGAGAATTATCCTCTCTTATCACTCAAAACTTGCTTTATTATTTTTCAATGATATTTACCTATCTAATTGTGCAGATGGACGTGCTTCTACGGAATTTCAAAGACGTGTTTCCTATATATTTTTACATGCATATTCGGCATGCAATGCATCTCAAAAATGGTGCAAAGAAAAGATCAGGGTTAAATGCTAATGGAAAAGATTTTCACGGCTTTGTTCTTGAGTCATCATCTCCGTTGGCTTTGCTTGATCATTCCTGCACTCATAGAAACTAAACAAATCATAAGAAACATCAAATCACATGACACAATATATATATGCAATCCATGAAAGAACTTCGGGAAACCATTTGCAATAAACCATAAAGATGTAATTTGAAAGTGGTTGCCTCCTGCACAATCCATCAAACTCCTAGATCTCCAATTAGCTCCATATCAACACCTGTTCTCAAAACTACATAAGAGAAATTAGTAGCATCACATTCAAGAATCACATATTAAAAAACTTCATTCATTTGAACATTAAAATCTCTATTTGAATTATTTTTTTTGACTTCAAACCACTCATCCAACATGCATTCATTACCATAGGTGTTCCCACTTTAATTTCTTGCATTTTTAGTTTTATTTGGTTTCTTCTATCTATCTTAAGTTTAAAGCAAAAAACACAAGTTATGTACATTTTTATTTACAAATTTCCTTTTGGTATTATTTGTTCTCATTTATTAGGGTTTCTCCCTTCAGACCCATCTCCCTTGATATATGATCACCAAAGAAACTGTGCTTGAAAAGAAGCCATCTCTGAACTGCATCAATCAAAGTAGCATTCTTAAACAAGTTAGATATGTGGACAAGCCATTTCATTTGCTCGTCCATTCCTTGTAGGCTTGACTGGCATACATAGCTTTTAGAAAATTCAAACATCCATGTTTCAATCGTTTGGGCATAGTCTCCTTTATTCATGATCTTCTCATGTGAGGTTACTCTTGATGAGTCAAACACACATGAATATAGAGTGTTGATTTTTAATATGCTTAAATCATCTTTAAAATTTCCGTGCAAGCATGGATTTTGATTCATTTTATGCTTGGAATCATTTGAGGAAATATCTTCAATTGCATCATTTCGAATTTCAATTGCATCATTTCGAATATGCTCTTCATCTTCATCGAAATAAACGTATTGATTAGATTCATTCAATTCCTTCATCAAGTAGAAGTGAGTATCATGCTCAGATGATATTACATAATTATTTTTATCTTCCAATCTATCATGATTCCTTTCTACTCGAGTCCCATTAATTATGGTATCTGCTTCTTGTTCTAGTCTTTCCAGGAACTCTTCATCATTGTCTTTGTTATGTTCCCAGAATATTTCTCCCTCAATGCGAATGGAATCCATATCCTCATAATCAAGAAAATCTTGATCTTCAATTTCTTCATCCAAAATGTCATCACAGGATTCTACATCCATCTCCATCGATTCTTGCTCGTTCTCTTCTGAGGATGTACTTAGTCCACCTTCTTCAAGCATTGATTCTTCAATCACTGATTCTTGCTCAAGAATCTCATCATGTATGAGAATCTCAACATACGCATTCAAATCAACTTGAGCTTCATCGTTGCAATTGTTTGACTCAATAGTTTTACATTGGATATCCTTCAATGCTATACACGCATCTGATTTATCATATGTCACAATAAACATTTCATCTGCCACTTTATGCTCAATTTCTTCAACGTGTGGACTCAACTCAACATGATTATTTTTGACATACATATCAGTATTTAGAGAAATGATCAATGGTATTTTCTCATCCTCCTCATGTTCATTCATATTTCTCTCTTCATAGAATGTAGCTTCATTTCCATACATATCATTATTTTGAACTTCATCCAACTTATCCTCTCTTTTATGTGTAGGATCTTTGTTCAATGTGACATCGCTCAAAAGCATATCAGTATCTTGATCTTGATCTTGATCTAGACTATCCGTAGGATTCGGATCATGCTTATCACCATCGACATACACATCACTATCTAGAGGACTTATCATTTGTACATCCTCTAGATTAGCATCATACTCATCTTTGTCATCACACATTTCAACCTCTAGAGGACTCATTATTTGCATGTCCTCCTTCATATAAGTAAGTTCGTTTTCTTGCATCTCTGTATGCATGTATAATGCAGATTCCTGCATATCCATTTTCTTACCCATCGGATCTTCTATTGACAGGTCCTTAGATTCAACATCATGTTCCATGGGAGTTCCTTCATGTAATTCAGTCATTAGATCAGAAGTTCTATCCGAATCTTGTGTTAGAAGAGGATCATCACCATCAAGTGACATCCAATCATACTCCACATCTTGCCCGATATCATCATGTAAGGATGCATCTCGAGCTCGATCTTCAGACATATTTATTAGGTTCTCTATTTGTATCTCATCTTTTATCTCCATTTGGTCACCTATGAGCCTTCTAGATATCTCTATCTCTTTGTTTGCATCTTGATATGTTTCTTGATTTGTTTGATTATCTTTTATTCGATGTGAGGAGTTTATCGGAGTAGAGGAAGCTTCATCTTGATTTCTTGTTGGGGTTTGTTGGTTTTTGTTTTGTTTTATGTTTGTTGTTTGTTTGGTTTGATGTTGGTTTAGTTTGGTTTGATTTTGATTTGGTTTGGTTTGATTTTGATTAGCTTCCACTTGCTCTTTTGATCCTCCCATCTTCGGGCTTTGTCCACTCATGGCACCTAAAGATATAATCATTGTAAAGAAGTCTAGGGGCTCTTGGCACCTTGTAACCTTTGAGGTTACATCAATCGCACTTTTAGAAGTTTCTTCATATTTCTCATCATCACTATGGATATCAAGCCCATGCATATCTACTTCATGCCCAAATGGGGTCTCTACAACCTCATGGACTTGAACATTATCCACGATTGGTAAAATGCTTGGAACATGATTATAATTTTCATCTGTTTGAAGATCTGTTCTCCAATCATTTAGAAATTTCTCTATTGTTTGTTGTTTCTTTACGTATTTCATCACAGCTTCATGGACGAGCATCCAATCCTCTGTGAGTCCTGAGTCGGAGTCTATATCTTGTAGAAGTGGAATTAACTCCTCTCGGGCACTAACATCAATTGTTCGAAGAAACAACGAAACCCTTTCATGACTCATGCACCTCTTATCGTGCTCAGAAAGATCATCATATTGTCGCTCAAACTCTTCTTTGATCTCAAGAATTGGTTGGTCTTTGGGCATGTGAACCCACCTCAGGAAAGATCTACGAGTTACTTTATCAAGATCCTCTAGCATAAACTGCTTGAGGAGTGTCGCTTTGTATTGGGACCATGTCGTTTGATTTATTCGCATTATTTGGTCTCGCATGTCGTATCCCGACACATAGATAAAGTTTTCGCATAGTTCTTTTTCCGTCATTGGACTTAGTCCGACACCTAGATATTTGGCCTCGAGTTCATATTCTTTGCAGAACTTTGAGACATTCTTTCCATTGAAAAAGCCACACCGATTGACTAGACGTTCATGAAGTGATTGGATGGCTTTTTGACGCCTATCTTCTTCTTGAAAGCGTAGAAATTGTGCTAGGATCTCTTCCATTTTGATTATGCTAATCTTTGTGGCTCTATAACTCACTCACCCCCTCCTTTCACGTCGGGTTCACCAGCATGTCGTCGGGGTTCATGGAAAGGAGAGGAAGAGAATAGTGATATTAAGTTTAGCATGCACTTAAGTTGTTTTGAGCAACTGATGGCTAGGTATGTTGTAGGATTATGTCATAGAAGAGATCAAGGTGACGCAGTCGCATTCAGTAGCTATTTATCTTTAAAGTGACACACAGACTTGTTTGATGACTAATTTTTCACGGTCATGAGTCACCATATTAAACAGATACTAATCTCTAGATTCCTCACAGGATAAGTGAAATGGTTTAATGGTTCTAGAAGATCATTGTAACCATTCGGAAGTTAACATCAAGATGTGTTGTAAACATTTTCCTAACAGAACAAAATATGGAATTCGGCACTTTTGTGCTGTTTATCGAGAATTCAAAAGTGCATCAAACTTGAACCTCAAGTTCGCTTATATATATTCACTATCATCGCACATAGTGAACTGCTTAGTTTTAATATTATATTCAAAAATTGTCACATTTCTTTATAGAGTGTCCTTGAGAACCACGTTAGTCAATAACCTTCTTCACCTTCGAAGATCACTGTTTTTTGCATTTGAATTCCGGTTTAGATATTACAAAGCTAATAAAGTATTGACAGAAACGGTGTATGAAAACTCATAATAGACAAAATTTCATTCAACAAAACTTGTCAATTCATATTGACAAAATCAATAAACCGTAACGAATTCATGATATAGGTAGATATGGCTGTTGTCAACTCCCAAAACAATTGAGGATCAGAGTTAAGAGTGTCACTGTCCGACACCGAGTAGATCAGAACTATAGATTTCAATACCTGCGCTTTGGTTTAAATATTACCTTAATCAACTTTATGTTTCAATTTATATGAAAACAAGTTAAAAAAAAACAATATCTACAACAATCAGTCATCTTTTCTTGTCGAAGTCCAGAAGTTGACGAAGGGAAACAGTACCCTAGTATGATGGTATAACATGAACTTTGAGTATAAGAGGCGAAAGAACTCTAACTATCTTTCAGCACTATGAATTATAAAAGACCTTTCATTCCACCATGTTTCCAATATGAAAGTAATCGCTCTGGTGAGCGGAAATATTCAACAGAACTAACAGCAGAATTGAAATATAATTAAAGTTAGATTGAACAAAACAAAATCTACCATTATTGTGATGCTGCGGACGATAATGCAGATTGCAAAACCTCAAAGTCGTTTCTTTTGTGTCACTCTTATATACATGTGCGCATCGTATTCCTTGAATAAAGCATCGACTGTCTCTCTTCAGCTACAATCATCTCTGCGGCAGTGTAGTACGATCTCACAGTGCATCTTTACATAAATTTGCCACTGAATAATCGTATGACCATGGTGTTGTTCGGAATCCTCAACGATCTCAGATCATTAAGTTTTTGTGTCTATTTGCACCCTCTGAACATAATAGTGCCAGTTTATTCCCGGATTGTACTCTCCCTTAAGTATCAGATTTAACTTCTTCGTTTCATAGCACAGAAGAAATCATCAATCACTTTCTACGTCTGTTGCGTAAGCTCTCTGCTTCAATATGCTAATCAGTGTCGTTCTCCGAACGTCTTCTGCTTTAGCCTATAGCACACAGAAAGAGTCTGCTTAAGAAAATTAATGCACAGATCCTTCAACTGCTCTCAAAATTGTCACGCGCATCCTCAGAATTCATTAGATATGCTAGATGTAGTGCCATCTTCAAAAGATCATAACAGCAAAGACTGTCGTCGCAAATTGTCGTCGAAGGTTATCGGAAGATCTTTTGTCCACTATCCTATCATTCATGCCATGTATCGTCCCCTCTATTCCTCTGATCCTTCTTCCTCTATATGCCCCCAAAAAGGAAAGTCTGCCATCAGAAGTATTGAAGAGCCTCTTTTCCTAGCAGCGCTTCCTCCGTATATTACCTCCTCTCTCCCCTCCGAAGCTCTGCATGCCTTGCTCGGAATAGACCCTTTTGCATGCCCCCGCGTTTGCGTTCTTCAGCGATCTTCAGTCCATTCCCCTCCAGCGCTCCAGCTTTTTCCTCCCCATGGTTTTCTCTCGTGCCAGAGTAACTAGTCCCTCAAATGACCCCAGAACGCAGATTTCTGACGAGGCCTATCCACCGAAATAGAAAGCCTCCAAGCCGATCAAAAGGAAGGAAACATGAATATTCCCTACGCGTGCCATCTCTGCCTTTCCATATTCTCCAAGCTAAGACACACTCTCTTGGGTGAACAAAAAGGGGAATCTGCTCACAAACCTTCCAATTTCATATCCTGCTTTCAACGCATTAACATGTGAGGATGCCTTGATCATTGAAGCAAAAGTGGTTGGCTTCGAATCTTGACGACAACGTCGGTACGAAAGAGTCGATGTAAACATCGGTATAAACGTGGTATAGGCATTGGTAAAAGCGTCGGTATATGCGTCGGTACAAACGTCGGTATATGCGTCGATAATCGGCTTTTGCTGTATCGCCTCCTAGGTGTACCGATGGTTATTCTGATGACACTACTGGGAGTACCGTCGCATATATCGACAACCATACCTGCAAAAATTTTTTTGGGCACAGTGTTTTGTATTTTGCTACAGCAACATTCCCATGCTGGTGTGTAGCAAAAGACAATACACTCTGCCCAAGAAAAACCCGAGTATGTTGTCTCTTGCTATAGCAACATTCCCATGCTGCTGTGTAGCAAAAGACAATACACTCTGCCCAAGAAAAACCCGAGCACATGTGACATGTATGACAGGCAATAGAAACATGATTTGATAAAGCAAAACATACTATCAAATACAAAAGACATGGGAGAAATCAATCATGAACCATGTACAAAGAAATGAGACACATTCACATGATATTTATAAACAACAACCAGAACACATGTGTGTATGCCTATGTATATACATGTTCATGTGTATATGTATTAT
>MU260382.1:27500-35000 GCA_020310875.1 Ceratopteris richardii
ATTGTCAAATACAAAAGACATGGGAGAAATCAATCATGAACCATGTACAAAGAAATGAGACACATTGACATGATATTTATAAACAACAACCAGAACACATGTGTGTATGCCTATGTATATACATGTTCATGTGTATATGTATTATGTGTGTATATTTGTATATGTGTAAATATTTGTATGAATTTTAAGAAACCTTAGAACCCTAATCCTAATGACATAGACCTAAAACATGTGTATGTGTGTATTTTTGTGTATATATATATATATATATATATATATATATATATATATATATATATATATATATATATATATATATATATATATATATATATATATATATATATATATATATGTGTGTGTGTATATATATGTGTGTGTGTGTATGCATATGTGTATCTATGTAAAAACCCTAAAACCCTAATCCTGAAGACCTAGACCTAAAACATGTATATGTGTATGCATGTGTGTATATAAGTAAAAGCCAAAAACCCTAATCTTAAAACCCTAACCCTAAAACATGCATATGTGTGTATGTATATGTCACATGTGTGTATGAATGTATGCATGTGTGTATATATCTATGCGTGTGTATGTATGTATGTATGTATGTGTGTGTGTGTGTCTTTGTGTGTGTGTGCGTATGTGTATGTGTTTGTGTATATGTATATGTATTATGTGTTTATATGTGTATATGTGTGTATGCATTTGTGTATATATGTAAAAGCACAAAACCCTAATCCTAAAACCCTAACCCTAAAACATGCATATTTTTGTATGTATATATGATGTGCGTGTATGTGTATGTATGTATGCATGTGTATATGTGTGCATTTGTGTATGTATTATGTGTGTATATGTGTAAACATCAAAAACCCTAATCCTAAAACCCTAATCCTAAAACCCTAATCCTAAAACCCTAACCCTAAAACATGTATATGCGTATGTGTGTGTATGCATATGCATATGCATATGTGTATGAAATATGTATGCATGTGTGTGTATGTATCTCTATGTCTCTCTCTTTCTATCTATCTATATCTCTCTCTTTATCTCTCTCTCTCTCTTTCATCTCTCTCTCCCTCTCTCTCTCTCTATTTGTCTCTCTCTTATTATCTCTCTCTTTCATCTCTCTCTGTCTCTCTCTTATTCTCTCTCTCTCTCTCTTTCATCTCTCTCTCTTTCATCTCTCTCTCTTTCATCTCTCTCTCTCATTCTCTCTCTCTCTCTCATTCTCTCTCTCTTTCATCTCTCTCTCTCTCTCACCCCTCTCCCTCTCTCTCTTTCTCTCTCTCTTTCTCATTCTCTCTCTCTTTCATCTCTCTCTCTCTCTCTCTCTCTCTCTCTCTCTCTCTCTCTCTCTCTCTCTCTCTCTCTCTCTCTCTCTCTCTCTCCCCTCTTTCCCTCTCTCTCTTTCTCTCTCTCTCTCTCTCTCTCATTCTCTCTCTCTATTTATAAAAAAGAACAAAACAATCACTTACATCGATGTAATTCTTTTTATCGCTCTCTTCAAAGCCCAATCGATGTTGTCTCTTGTCAAATTCCAAAGAATCGATGCCAAAAAGCTCCTGCAAAACAAAAGAAAAGAGAAATTAAAAAAGATATATGTAAAAGCCAAAAGCCCTAATCCTAAAACCCTAAGCCTAAAACATGCATATGTGTGTATGTATATATGATTTTTGTGTATGTGTATGTATGTATGCATGTGTATATGTGTGCATGTGTGTATGTATTATGTGCGTATATGTGTAAACGTCAAAAACCCTAAACCTAAAACATGTATGTGTGTCTGTATGTATGCATATGCATATGCATATGTGTATGTAATATGTATGCATGTGTGTGTATGTATCTCTATATCTCTCTCTTTATATCTATCTATATCTCCCTCTTTATCTCTCTCTCTCTCTCTTTTATCTCTCTCTCCCTCTTTCTATCTCTCTCTTATTATCTCTCTCTCTCTCTCTCTTATTCTATCTCTCTTTCATCTCTCTATCTCTCTCTCTCTATTTATAAAAAAGAACAAAACAAGCACTTACATCGGTGTAATGTGTGTGTGTATGTAATATGCATGTGTGTATGTATGTATGTGTGTGTACAATCAAATATGTGTGTATGTATCTCTCTTTTTCTTTCATATCTCTCTCTCTCTCTATCTCACTCTATATCAATTGAAAACAAAACAATCACTTACATCGATGTAATTGTTTGGAGCGTTGTCCTCAAAGTCCGCTTAATGTTTTCCTTCGTCGGATTCCACAGAACTGATGCCAAAAATCTCCTGCAAAACAAAAGAAAAGAGAAATTCATAAACCCTAATCCTAAAACCCTAACCCTAAGACATGTATATGTGTGTATGTATATGTGATGTGTGTGTATGTGTATGTGCATGTATGCATGTGTGTCTATACATATGTGAGTGTGTATACATATGTGAGTGTGTATATATATGTGTGTGTGTGTATGTAATATGCATGTGTGTATGCACATATGTGTGTGTATACATATGTGAGTGTGTTTGTAATATGCATGTGTTTATGTATGTATGTGTGTGTGTACATGCAAATATGTGTGTATGTATGTATGCATATGCATGTGTGTATGTATACATGTGTGTGTGTACATGTGTGTATGTATATGTGTGTATACATGTATGTATGTATGTGAGTATGAGAATGAATATGTGTGTGTATGTATATGCATGTGTGTATCTAATATGCATGTGTGTATGTAATATGCATGTTTGTATGTAATATGCATGTATGTATGTATATGTGTGTATGCATGTGAGTATGTAATATGTATGTGTATGTATATGCACGTGTGTATGTAATATGTATGTGAGTGTGTATGTAATATGCATGTGTGTATGTAATATGTATGTGAGTATGTGTATGCATATGTGTGTGTATGTATGTATGCATCTGTCTCTCTATCTCATTCTCTTTCTATTTCATCTCTCTCTCTCTCTTTCATCTCTCTCTCTCTCTAACTCTCTCTCTATCCTTCTCTCTCTCTTTCCTTCTCTCTCTCTCTCTCTTTATGTTTCTCTAGATCTCTCTCTTTCTTTCATCTCTCTCTATATCTCACTATATATCAATCAAAAACAAAACAATCACTTACATGGATGTAATTGTTTGGAGCATTGTCCTCAAGGTCCACTTAATGTTGCCCTTCGTCGAATTCCAAAGATTTGATGCCAAAAAGCTCCTGCAAAACGAAAGAGAAGAGAAATTAGAAAAGGGAAAACACCAAGATCTAAAGAAACAGAGATGTAGAGAAAGAGAGAGAGAGAGAGATAGAGATAGAGAAAGAGAGAGAAAGAGTGAGAAAGAGAGAGATATGTGTACACAATAGGTGCAGAATGTAGTTCGCGCGCGCAAACTCGACAGTAGCGAACTTTGATGGAGAGTGTTAATCTCCAAAAGAACAACCTACTCTTGAACTTAGAACACCTCTATATCAAGAGTAAGTCAAAACCTTCACCAATTTAAGAGATCAATGACCAAATATCAAATTCTTGAACAGACTGTGAAGAAGGAAAATACTCAGAAAGTCTGCTGCATATATCTTTCTCATTGACTGTGTAAATGTGTAAAGTTTTTTATGAAACTTTGCACAAGGTGTCACCTAAAAATTGCGCACCTTCTCCAAGTCAAATCACTCCAAAAGATTCAGTAGATCTTGAGAAATCTACTTCACAAGTTACCTATGTCTAAATTTGCACTTCTGAGAAGTCGATTTGGACACCCCTGACTTCTTAGCTTTAGTTCTCACAATGTCGAACCTGTTTGATCAAATCCTTTTGGCTGTAGATAGCTTATCTCTCAACTTATATTTTGAGCTATCATATGTGTAAAACTTTACACTGTGCACTGAGCACTACTCATTCCATTGAACTCGAAATCTGCGCCTGTTTCAGGAGACTGTGAACATTCTTTACATATGAATGTTCCTACACACAATTCTCTTAGCCTGATCACAATTGGAAGTTTTATACAGAGATCTATCAACTCTAGACTTAGACTTGTACAAAAGCATTCCACAAAAGCTTTACCACAGAAGGAGAAGACACGAAAACTTCGGGCGCAACTTTTCTTCTATTCCTCAGAAAATCAGAATTGAGTTGTGAGAGAGACTTCTTCACATTCCTATGAACTCTAATGAGTCTTACAACTTACAAATGCACTATTCTCATACTCTCCTGTTGTCTCCTCTCTTGCCCCGACATTTTTCCAAAGTATTTATAGGCAAATATGTACAAGCTTATAACTAGACAAAAGTATAAGTGATCTATGTCTTCACTAATGTACATATGTGTACATATCATTCATCCTGTGAATGTAACCACCTTCTTTGCTTCAAGACTTGATCTTATCTCCATCTTTTTGTCTTCCAAACTTCAATTGGTGATTGGTCTGCACCAACAGCTCCCCCTCAATCATCAATTGAGGTTTCTCTTATCTTCTTTATGTCTGCCATGTCTTTGAACTTCTGTAACTTTGGTCCATCTAAACTTTTTGTAAGCATATCAGCTATCTGATCTTTTGTTGAAGTATGTATAACTTCAATCTCCTTATCCATCACCTTCTCTCTTAGAAAGTGATACTGTATCTCAATGTGTTTGGTCCTGGCATGAAAAACACGATTAGCAGCTAGATATAATGAACTCATCCTCACCATAAATGATAGGTATGCTCTGTATAGTATCAAAACTCTTCATGAGAGTCTTAAGCCATATCACTTCTTTTGCAGCTTCAACCATGCCTTTGTACTCTGCTTCTGTAGATGATAAAGCAACTGTATGTTGCTTCTTTGAGCACCAAGCGATTAACTTATCTCCCACGTAACATATGTATCCATAGGTTGACCTTCTATCATCTGGATTACCTGCGCAATCTGCATCACTATATATTTTGATATTTGTATCTGATCTAAATCCATAATACAAACCTTCTTTGAGTGTACCCTTAATGTACCTCAACACTCTTTGACCTGCAATCCAATGTTCTTTTCTAGGACAATGCATAAATTGAGACAAAACCCCAACTGCATATGATATATCAGGCCTAGTTAATGTAGCATAGATAAGACTACCAACCAAACTCTGATATTGCTTCATGTCCTTGAACTCTTCACCTCCAAATCTACTTAATTTGTGATTCAGCTCCATTGGAGTAGGTGCTACTCTGCAATCATTCATCTTAAACTTTGTTAACAAATTCTTCAAATACCTTTCTTGAGTCACATACACTCCATGTTGAGTGTATGAAATCTCCATGCCCAAGAAGTATGACAAATCTCCCAAGTCACTGATTTTGAACTCTTTCTCCATTTGCTTCTTTAGGCTTTGAATGCCTTTCTCATCTGTACCTATAAGAATTATATCATCAACATATATACATATGTAAATGAACCCATCATCACTTGCTTTGACAAGCAAGCTACTATCTGCTTTTGATACTTGAAATCCAAGTTCTTTCAAGAACTTTACAAGTCTATAGCTCCATGCCCTTGGGGCCTGCTTCAAGCCATATAAAGCTCTCTTGAGCTTACACACATGATCTGGATATCTTCCATCTCTAAATCCTTGAGGTTGCTCCATGAAAACATGATCTGAAATATAACCATTCAAAAAAGCATTCTTCACATCTAATTGACATAATTTCCAACCTTTGCATGTAGCAATTGCTATGAGTGTTTTGATGGTTGTCATCTTTGCCATTGGACTATAAGTCTCATCATAGTCAATACCATATGTCTGAGCAAACCCTTTTACAACAAGTCTAGCTTTGTACCTAGACACACTTCCATCTGCAAATCTCTTTGTCTTATAGACCCACTTGCATCCAATGATCTTCTGACTATTTGGTTTTGGAACCAAATCCCACGTTTGATTCTCCATTAATGCATCATATTCTTCTTGCATAGCTTTTTCCCAAAGCTCTTTACCTTTTGCCTCTTCATATGTAGAAGGGTCTTCATCTGCTTTAATCATGTAAGCATAATCCTTAGTAGTCAAGAATGAAGTATCATAGCTATACCTTGTAGGTTGCCATTTGTTCCTTGTAGACCTCCTAAGTTCTCCACTTCTTGAGGTTTCTGGTTCTTCACATTCAGGATCAAATCTTGGTGTTTCTTCCACTTCAACCTGCACTTCATTATTCTCTTGCTCATCAAATATCTGAACCTTTGATTTACCTTTCCTTTGGCTCAGAATTTCTTCATCATCTGTATTAATATTGATAGTACCTGCATACCAAGTACCTTGCTCATCAAATGTAACATCTTTTGATACAAGAAAATGTTTTGTGGATGGATTCCACAACCTGTATCCCATCTGCTTATCATCATAACCAATAAACACATATTTTTCAGCTTTAGGTTCCAATTTGTGCCTTAATTGTGATGGCACATATGCATAGGCCAAACATCCAAATACTTTGCAATGGTCTAGTGTAGGTCTCTTACCCCACCATGCCTCATAAGGTGTCATACCCTGCAAGGCTTTACAAGGTAGCCTATTGACCAAATAAGTAGCTGTATTTACGGCCTCAGCCCACAAATAATTTGGGCAATTTTTCTCCTTCATCATGGATCTTGCAAACTCAACAAGAGTCCTATTCCTCCTTTCTGCTACACCATTTTGTTGAGGAGAGTACCTGCAAGTAACCTCTCTTTTTATACCTGCATTCCACAACTAATCACTAAACTCATTAGAGAAATACTCTCCCCCTCCATCTGACCTTAGTCTCTTCAACTTATGTCCTGTAATTCTTTCTGCATACATATGATAATGTTTGAAAGTATTGAATACTTCTGACTTATCTTTGATCACATAGATAGTGATCCATCTGGTAGCATCATCAACATAAATCACATAATACCTTGAGCCATTGATACTGAAGTCCTTTGATGGTCCCCACACATTTGTGTGTACCAACTCAAGTTTCTCTGAATACATAAAACCATGCTTGGAATAGGGTTGCTTATGAGCCTTACCTAATTGACATGCCTCACATGTGTATGTCATATGTTGACCTGCAACATTAGGCAATCGAAGCACTGAACCATTATTAATCATGTCTTTAATACCTCTTTCATTGAAATGTCCAAGTCTCTTGTGACAAAGATCTAACTCAGAGATCTTATGTCCTCCATAAGTGAACAAGGCATGACCAACATTACCTTGAATCTTCAATGTGAACAATCTTCCTTCTTTCTTCCCTAAAACAATTTGTTTATACCCATTGCTAGGGTCTTCCACAAACACTCCTTCATTAGTGAACCTCACTTCATAACCTTTTTCCACAATTTGTCCCACACTTATCAAATTCTTAGGAATTGTAGGAACATACAAGACCTTACTCAATAAGGTGCTACCATCCTTGGCCTTCACTGATCCAATTGACTTCACATTGTGCTTTGTGTTGTCACCTGTTTGAACAACATGATTAGATACCTTATTCTCCAAATCAGTCATCAAGGCTATATTACCAC
>MU260382.1:42500-45000 GCA_020310875.1 Ceratopteris richardii
CAATGCCTGGGGTTTGTGCAAAACCCTTGGCCACCAATCTGGCTTTGTACCTGCTTATTGACCCATCAGAATTTCTTTTGATTTTATATATCCATCTAGATCCAATTACTTTCATAGCCTCTTTCTTTGGTACTAATTCCCATGTGTCACTTTCCTTGAGTGCTTCAATCTCCTCATCCATAGCTTCCTTCCATTCTGTCTTAGTTTTTGCTTCCTCGTATGATCCTGGTTCTTCAATTGACAAATCTTTGGCAAGATAAATAGAATGTTTAGTGACAAGAGAGGTGTCATACCCATATTTGATAGGTTTTCTGCTCTCCCTTGGTGATCTTCTGATTGATTGATTTGAAGATTCATGTATGTCTTCAAGTTTCTTCATCTTGAGTTTACCTTTGGACTTCCATGCCTTGAGTTCTTCAAGATTGATAATGTCTTCATCATCTGAATTGGTGTCTTCATTTTGAGTAGGTTCCTCCTTAGCAAGACTTGGAAACTCCTCCTCCAAGTCATAGGGTAGTTTGAACTTCCTGCATTCATTCTCATACCAAGAATCATTTTCATCAAAGACAACATCTCTACTGCATATGATTTAGATCATATCTAATAAAGATACACTTCTCAGCCTTAGGGTCTATCTTACCTCTTATCTAAGAAGGAATGTGTACATATGCTACACATCCAAATATCCTGCAATGATCAAGTGAGGGTCTCTTACCATGCCATGCTTCATAAGGGGTCATCCCATCAAGAGACTTAGATGGCAACCTGTTTATGAGGTAAGTAACAGTAGATACACTCTCTGCCCATAGGTAGTTAGGTAACTTTTTCTCATTCAACATTGACCTAGCTGTTTCAACAATCAATCTATTTCTTCTCTCAGCTACCCCATTCTGTTCAAGAGTATACCTTGTGGTGATTTCTCTTTTGATTCCTCTGTCTTGCAAGAGTGCTTCAAACTCATTGGAGAAGTACTCACCTCCTCTATCTGACCTTAGCCTCTTTAGGTATCTTCCTGTCTGATTCTCAACAAGTGTAAGATATTTTCTAAAATAGTTGAACACCATCTTTGCGCTTCATAAAGTACAATACAGTCCACTTGCTATAACCATCAATAAAAGATACAGAGTACCTTGATCCTGAGATTGAGGGGTCTTTGCTTGGTCCCCATACATCTGTATGGACAAGTTCTAGGTAGTCCTCATGCATGTAGCCTTTCCTTGAGAATGGTAACCTGTGAGACTTTCCAAACTGACAAGCACCATACTTGTAGATCATATGTTGCTTGGATACATTAGGTATCCCAAGCACACATTGGTCCCTGCATATTTTCTTCAAGGTTCTTTCATCTACATGCCCTGATCTTTTATGCCAAATCTCAAGCTCTGAAAGTGTTGATCTTTATAATTGTAGAGTGCAATATTCTTTGTATCTTCTAGCTCAAATGTAAAAAGTCTACCTGATTTTTCTCCTTTAGCTATTCTCTTGAAGCCACGCTTGAGATCCTCCAAAAATGATCCATATTGGTTGAACCTGACTTGCAAACCTTTTTCCACAATCTGTCCAACACTTATCAAGGTTTTTGTAATGGTTGCTACATATAGTACCCTACTCAACAAGTTTTGATTCCCATGAGAAGTCTTAACATTTCCAACTTTAACTACTGAGTGCTTGGTGTCATCACCTGTTTGTACTTGATGCTTGCCTTTTGGTTCTTCAAGGTCAGAGAGTAGAGCTACATTGCCAGCCACATAATTTGAGCATCCTGAGTCAATGTAGAAGAGATGGTCATCATTTATACTTGGTTTTGAAGTCATATTCATAATCAAAAGAGAATCATCTTGCTCTTCTGTATAGTTGTTGTAATCCTTTCTGAATTTGAATCCTCCTTGGTACTTGCCATTGTAGTTGTTGTTGTAGTTATTGTTGTACCCTTGATGATGGTTGAATCTGCCTCTTGATTGTGAGTATCCACCTCTTTGATATCCTCTACCTCTCTGATTCTTGTAGTTCCTGAAACACTCATCTGTAGTATGATTTGATAAACCACAAATGTTGCATGGTGAGGAGTTATAAGGTCTTCCCCTACCTTGCTTACCTCCTCTGCCCCTTCCTCTTGATAATCTACCTCTCCCTGCATAGTTGACTTGAGAGGTAGTGCCTTCATCTTCTCCTTTCTTGTTCTTGCCTTTATCTTTTGACTTACTTTTATCTGTGTATAGGGCAATAGAGCTATTACCTTTGGATAAGTCTCCATTCTTGTTGAGCTTGGTTGAGGGTGGTAAGATCTTGAATTTGCATGTCCATGTATAGGTCCATGGCAATGGTGAAGCTTTCCCATTTGTCATCAGCTTTAATCCCATTGCTCACTTGCCTTACTATCTACTCTTCTTCAATCTCTTCTCCTATGCTTGCTAACTGATCTGCTACATCTTTAATCTTAGTCACATAATCTGAAATAGCCTGCTTAGGTTGCTTCCTTAGTGTGGTGAATTCAATCCAC
>MU260382.1:50000-60000 GCA_020310875.1 Ceratopteris richardii
TAACCTGATTACAATTGGAAGCTGAAATTTTGTACACAGGTTGATCAACTCTAGACTTAGACTTGTACAAAAGCATTTCACAAAAGATCTATCATAGAAGGAGAAGACACGAAAACTTCGGGTGCAACTTTTTCTTCTATTCCTCAGAAAATTACAACTGAGTTATGAGAGAGACTTCTTGTCATTCCTATGAACTCTAATGAGTCTTACAACTTACCAATGCACTATTCTCATACTCTCCTATTGTCTCCTCTATTGCCCCGACATTTTTCCAAAGTATTTATAGGCAAATATGCACAAGCTTATAACTAGACAAAAGTATAAGTGATCTATGTCTTCACTAATGTACATATGTGTACATATCATTCATCCTGTGAATGTAACCTCCTTCTTTGCTTCAAGACTTGATCTTATCTCCATCTTTTTGTCTTCCAAACTTCAATTGGTGATTGGTCTGCACCAACAGCTCCCCCTCAATCATCAATTGAGGTTTCTCTTATCTTCTTTATGCCTGCCATGTCTTTGAACTTCTATAACTTTGGTCCATCTAAACTTTTTGTAAGCATATCAGCTATCTGATCTTTTGTTGAAGTATGTATAACTTCAATCTCCTTATCCATCACCTTCTCTCTTAGAAAGTGATACTGTATCTCAATGTGTTTGGTCGTGGCATGAAAAACAGGATTAGCAGCTAGATATAATGAACTCATGTTATCACCATAAATGATAGGTATGCTTTGTATAGTGTCAAAACTCTTCATGAGAGTCTTAAGCCATATCACTTCTTTTGCAGCTTCAACCATGCCTTTGTACTCTGCTTCTATAGATGACAAAGCAACTGTATGTTGCTTCTTTGAGCACCAGGAGATTAACTTATCTCCCACATAACACATGTATCCATAGGTTGACCTTCTATCATCTGGATTACCTGCCCAATCTGCATCACTATATATTTTGATATTTGTATCTGATGTAAAACCATAATACAAACCCTCTTTGAGTGTTCCCTTAATGTACCTCAACACTCTTTGACCTGCAATCCAATGCTCTTTCCTAGGACAATGCATGAATTGAGACAACACACCAACTGCATATGATAAATCAGGCCTAGTTAATGTAGCATAGATAAGACTACCAACCACACTCTGATATTGTTTCATTTCCTTGAACTCTTCACCTCCAAATCTGCTTAATTTGTGATTCACCTCCATTGGAGTAGGTGCTACTCTGCAATCATTCATTTTAAACTTGGTTAACAAGTTCTTCAAGTACCTCTCTTGAGTCACATACACTCCATGTTCAGTGTATGAAATCTCCATGCCCAAGAAGTATGACAAATCTCCCAAGTCACTGATTTTGAACTTTTTCTCCATTTGCTTCTTTAGGCTTTGTATGCCTTTCTCATCTGTACCTGTAAGAATTATATCATCAACATATATACATATGTAAATGAACCCATCATCACTTGCTTTAACAACCAAGCTACTATCTGCTTTTGATACTTGAAATCCAAGTTCCTTTAAGAACTTTACAAGCCTATAGTTCCATGCCCTTGGGGCCTGCTTCAAGCCATATAAAGCTCTCTTGAGCTTACACACATGATCTGGATATCTTCCATCTCTAAATCCTTGAGGTTGCTCCATGAAAACATCATCTGAAATATAACCATTCAAAAAAGCATTCTTCACATCTAATTGACACAATTTCCAACCTTTGCATGCAGCAATTGCTATGAGTGTTCTGATGGTTGTCATCTTGCCACTGGACTATAAGTCTCACCATAGTCAATACCATATGTCTGAGCAAACCCTTTTACAACAAGTCTAGCTTTGTACCTAGACACACTTCCATCTGCAAATCTCTTTGTCTTATAGACCCATTTGCATCCAATGATCTTCTGACTATTTGGCTTTGGAACCAAATCCCATGTTTGATTCTCCATCAATGCATCATATTCTTCTTGCATAGCTTTTTCCCAAATCGCTTTACCTTTTGCCTCTTCATATGTAGAGGGGTCTTCATCTGCTTTAATCATGTAAGCATAATCCTTAGTAGTCAAGAATGAAGTATCATAGCTATACCTTGTAGGTTGCCATTTGTTCCTTGTAGACCTTCTAAGTTCTCCACTTCTTGAGGTTTCTGGTTCTTCACATTCAGGATCAAATCTTGGTGTTTCTTCCACTTCAACCTGCACTTCATTATTCTCTTGCTCATCAAATATCTGAACCTTTGATTTACCTTTCCTTTGGCTCAATTTCTTCATCATCTGTATTAATATTGATAGTACCTGCATACCAAGTACCTTGCTCATCAAATGTAACATCTTTTGATACAAGAAAATGTTTTGTGGATGGACTCCACAACCTGTATCCCATCTGCTTATCATCATAACCAATAAACACATATTTTTCAGCTTTAGGTTCCAATTTGTGCCTTAATTGTGATGGCACATATGCATAGGCCAAACATCCAAATACTTTGCAATGGTCTAGTGTAGGTCTCTTACCCCACCATGCCTCATAAGGTGTCATACCCTGCAAGGCTTTACATGGTAGCCTATTAACCAAATAAGTAGCTTTATTTACAGCCTCAGCCCACAAATAATTTGGGCAATTTTTCTCCTTCATCATGGATCTTGCAAACTCAACAAGAGTCCTATTCCTCCTTTCTGCTACACCATTTTGTTGAGGAGAGTACCTGCAAGTAACCTCTCTTTTTATACCTGCATTCCACAAGTAATCACTGAACTCATTAGAGAAATACTCTCCCCCTCCATCTGACCTTAGTCTCTTCAACTTATGTCCTGTAAGTCTCTCTGCATACATATGATAATGTTTGAAAGTATTGAATACTTCTGACTTATCTTTGATCACATAGATAGTGATCCATCTGGTAGCATCATCAACATAAATCACATAATACCTTGAGCCATTGATACTAAAGTCCTTTGATGGTCCCCACACATCTGTGTGTACCAACTCAAGTTTCTTTGAATACATAAACCCATGCTTAGAATAGAGTTGCTTATGAGCCTTACCTAATTGACATGCCTCACATCTATATGTCATATGTTGACCTGCTATTAATCATGTCTTCAATACCTCTTTCATTGAAATGTCCAAGTCTCTTGTGCCAAAGATCTAACTCAGAGATCTTTTGTCCTCCATAAGTGAACAAAGCATGACCAACATTACCTTGAATCTTCAATGTGAACAATCTTCCTTCTTTTTTCCCTGAAACAATTTGTTTATACCCATTGCTAGGGCCTTCCACAAACACTCCTTCATTAGTGAACCTTACTTCATAACCTTTTTCCACAATTTGTCCTACACTTATCAAATTCTTAGGAATTGTAGGAACATACAAGACCTTACTCAATAAGGTGCTACCATCCTTGGATTTCACTGATCCAATTGACTTCACATTGTGCTTTGTGTTGTCACCTATTTGAACAACATGATTAGATATCTTATTCTCCAAATCAGTCATCAAGGCTATATTACCACTCAGGTGATTGCTACACCCTGAGTCAATGTAGAAGACTCTTTGATCTTCATTCTGCCTTTCACAAGTTGCATTCATTATCAATGTTGAATCTTCCTTCTGATTTGAAGCATAATTGTAGTAGGTATTGTTATATTGTTGACTTTGGAAACCTCTACCTGCATTTCTTCCAAAGTAACCCCTACTACCTCTACCTCTGAAATTACCTCTTTGATTTCTGCCTCCTCTTCCTCTTGAATTATAGTTCTGATTGTATCCTCCATTACTTTGACTGTTATGCCGACAATCATTGGCTAAATGATTTGTCTTACCACAAATCCAGCAAGCTTTGGATCCATCTTTGTTACTCCTGCCTCTTCCTCTACCTTTGCCACCTCCTCTTCCTCTTAGGAAGTTGGCTTGACTAGTTGTGCCTTCTTCTTCATTTGCTTGTTGCTTTCCTTTGTTAGTTTTCTTCTTGTCTTTAGAATACATTGCATGACCTGCACTCTTGTCAACATCTCCTTTGATATCATTCTCAAAAGTTAGCATATGTCCTAACATTTGATTCAAATCAGGATTGAAATGATCCAATGAAAGTTCTGTGGACAAAATAAAAGGTTTCCACTTCTCATCACCTCTTAGTCCTGTGAGAATTTGCCTTACTAATTTATCTTCTTCAATGTCTTCATCCACTGCTCCTAATGCATCTGCAATGTCCTTCATCTTTGTCACATAATCAGATATTGATTATGAAGCCTTCTTCTTGAAAGTAGTAAATTCTGCCCATAAGGATGCCTTTCTTGACTTTGTAGTGTTTTGGAAATGCTCCTCCAAAGCATTCCATATTTCACTTGCACTTTCAAGACCTCTAATGTGAGGTAACAAGTAGTCATTGACTGCCATATAGATAATGCTCCTAGCTTGAGCATCTCTCTTCATTCAATTCTTCAAATCTGATAATTCTTCCCTAGTTGGAACACTAGGATCTCTGAATTGTGGCTTTTCTTCTTCTCTTGTAATGTAAGCTATCAAATCTTTGCTCATTAGATGAGCTTTCATCCTCATTGACCATGCAGGATAGTTCTCTCTATCCAATTTCTCTATCTGAAGAGAATCTCCCATCTTCCTTCACCTGTATTAACAGATCTTTAAACTTTATGAGGAATAAATGTACCTTGACTTCGAATATTACGTCTTCTGATCCTCTTGACAACTTCAATGTTTCTTCCTTCAAGCTCTCTTTAATCTTTGTCCTTTTCATCCTTCAAGATGTAAAGTTTGTATTTCTGTAGTAGTCGAAGTCTCCCTTTCCTTGATTCTGATGCTTCCTGCTCTGATACCACTGATGGAGAGTGTTAATCTCCAAAAGAACAAGTTGATCTTGAATTTAGACCACCTCTATATCAAGAACAACTTCAGACTTCACCAAATTTAGAGAACATTCACCAACTTATCAGAAAATTAACTATTCTGAAAAGACTCAACTTCTTAGAAAAGTGTGCTGCAGATTAATCTCTGATTGACTAATCATTTGTGTAAAGTTTTTGATAAAACTTTGTAGGTTGCTTCGCTTTAAGATTGCGCACCTTTTGCAACTTGAATCTCGTCAAATGATTGAGTATACTTTGAGAAATAACTCAAACACTTTACCTATGTGTAAAACTACTTCTCTGCAGTAGTGACTTTGACACCTGTAACTTCTTAGCTTTGGTTCTCTGAATGTCGAACCCGTTTTATCAAATCCTTTTGGCTGTAGATAGCTTATCTCTCAACTTAGATTTTGATCTATCATATGTGTAAAACTTTACACTGTGCACTGAGCACTACTCATTTCATTGAACTCGAAATCCGCGCCTGTTTCAGGAGACTGTGAACATTCTTTACATATGAATGTTTCTACACACAATTCTCTTAACCTGATTACAATTGGAAGCTGAAATTTTGTACAGAGGTTGATCAACTCTAGACTTAGACTTGTACAAAAGCATTCCACAAAAGATCTATCATAGAAGGAGAAGACACGAAAACTTCGGGCGCAACTTTTTCTTCTATTCCTCAGAAAATTACAACTGAGTTATGAGAGAGACTTCTTCTCATTCCTATGAACTCTAATGAGTCTTACAACTTACCAATGCACTATTCTCATACTCTCCTATTGTCTCCTCTATTGCCCCGACATTTTTCCAAAGTATTTATAGGCAAATATGTACAAGCTTATAACTAGACAAAAGTATAAGTGATCTATGTCTTCACTAATGTACATATATGTACATATCATTCATCCTGTGAATGTAACCTCCTTCTTTGCTTCAAGAATTGATCTTATCTCCATCTTTTTGTCTTCCAAACTTCAATTGGTGATTGGTCTGCACCAACAGTGATTACATAAGAATGCCAAGTCATTTAGACTTTTACAAGATGTAGAAAAGTAATAACTCATAAGCTAGTGTTCCTATGCTACTTGCTTCATGTGAAAATCTTCTTCAAGGATTCCAAGACAAATGTGTAGGCTTGATTTGCACCAATAGCTCCCCCTCAAGCCAAACACTTTGGCTTAAGTCTTCATCTTCAATCTTCAATCACATCCTGCAATCCAATCATGGATTTGAATCTGCATAATTTGTTTCCATCCAAAGCTTTAGTGAGTAAATCTGCACATTGCATATTAGTGGACACATATGTCAACTGAATGTCCTTGCTAAGCAACTTCTCTCTCACATAGTGGTAATGAACCTCTGTGTGTTTTGTCCTAGCATGATATATTGGATTAGCTGCAAGGTGAAGAGAGCTTGTGTTGTCTCCAAAGATAATTGGGGGCCTAGTGTATAGGCCTAACTTTGTATACAAAAGCTTTAACCAAATAGCTTCTTGAGTGGCATTAGCTAGCCCTCTATATTCTGCTTCAGTGGATGACAATGCCACTGTTGGTTGTTTCTTAGCTGACCAAGAAATAGGTTTATCACCTGCAAAAGATAAGTATCCTGATGTGCTCCTCCTATCATCCTTGCATCCTGCCCAATCTGCATCTGAATACACTTTAATGTCAATGTCTGATGTATAAGGAAAGTACAAACCATGGTTCTGAGTTCCCTTTAGATACTTCAAGATCTTCTTTGCAGCCTCAAGGTGAGGTACTCTTGGTTTATGCATGAATTGACTTAGCACACTAACTCCATATGCTATGTCAATTCTAGTCAAGGTAGCATAATTCAAACTACCTACCATACTTTGATATCCAATAATGACTTGGACTTCTTCTCCATCATGAGCACTTGGCTTTAGGTTGACTTCCATTGGAGTACTAGAGACTTTAGCATCCTGCAAGCCAAATTTCTTTAACATGTCCTGCACATACTTCTTCTGAGTGATATATATACCTGAATTAGTATAAACCAATTCAACTCCTAGAAAGTATTTCAATAATCCAAGATCATTGATCTTGAACTCCTTCATCATCTAATTTTTGATGCTTCTGATTCCTTGGACATCATTACCTGTAATGATGATGTCATCAACATAAACACAGAGATAGATTACCTCTGAATTGCTCCTTTTGATAAACAATGAAGTATCTGCCTTGCTCATAGTAAATGCTTGGTCTTGGAGGTATATTGTCAACCTATAGTTCCATGCTCTAGGTGCCTGCTTCAATCCATATAAAGCCTTCTTTAATTTAAAAACATAATTTACCTTCTTGGGATCTTCATAGCCAGGTGGTTGTGACATGTAGAATTCTTCAGATATCCATCCATTCAAGAAAGCATTCTTGACATCTAATTGGTACATGTTCCAATTCTTGGATGCAGCTACACTCACTAATACTCTAATTGTTGGCATCTTAGCCACAAGAGAAAATGTCTCCTCATAATCAATGCCTTGGGTTTGTGCAAAACCCTTGGCTACCAACCTAGCTTTGTACCTGTTGATTGTACCATCAGAGTTCCTCTTTAGTTTGTAGATCCATCTGGATCCTATCACCTTCATAGAGTCCTTCTTGGGTACCAAGTCCCATGTGTCACTTTCCTTGAGAGCTTCTATTTCTTCATCCATAGCTCCTTTCCATTCTGGTTTGGTGATTGCCTCTTCATATGAACCTGGTTCTTCACTTAACAAGTCCTTTGCAAGATAGATTGAATGCTTAGCTACAAGAGATGTATCATACCCATATCTGATAGGCTTCTTACTTTCTCTCTGAGATCTCCTCATTGCTTGAGTTGAAGATTCTGGTATATCCTCAAGCTTCTTCATCTTTAACTTGCCTTTGGACTTCCATGCCTTGAATTCTTCAAGATTGATTGTGTCATCATCTTCTGAACTTGAGTCTTCCTTCTGGATTGGTTCCTCCTTTGAGAGTTTTGGAAACTCTTCTTCCAAATCATAGGGTAGACTAACCTTCCGGCAATCATTCTCATACCATGAGTCATTCTCATCAAAGATGACATCTCTGCTTACCTTGAACCCTTTATTGGTTGGGTTGTAGAATCTGTACCCTTTTTGATTCAAGTCATAACCAATGAAGATACATTTTTCTGCTTTAGGGTCTAGTTTTCCCCTTACCTGTGAGGGAATATGCACATATGCTACACAACCAAAGATTTTGCAATGATCCAATGATGGTCTCTTACCATGCCAAGCTTCATAAGGTGTCATTCCATCAAGTGAATTTGATGGCAACCTGTTTATGAGATAGGTGGCAGTAGATACACTCTCTGCCCAAAGATAATTTGGTAACTTCTTTTCATTAAGCATGGACC
Source organism: Ceratopteris richardii (assembly GCA_020310875.1). NCBI lineage: Eukaryota > Viridiplantae > Streptophyta > Polypodiopsida > Polypodiales > Pteridaceae > Ceratopteris > Ceratopteris richardii. The sequence continues at coordinate 58,241 of MU260382.1, forward strand.
TAGCTGTTTCAACAATAAGACTATTCCTTCTTTCAGCTACCCCATTTTGTTCAGGTGAGTACCTTGTGGTTATCTCCCTTTTGATGCCTCTTTCCTGCAAGAAGTCCTCAAACTCATTGGAGAAGTATTCACCTCCTCCATCTGACCTTAGCTTCTTCAAGTTCCTTCCTGTTTGATTTTCAACTAGTGCAAGATATCTTTTGAAACAATTAAACACTTCATCCTTGTGCTTCATAAAGTATAACACAGTCCATCTGCTATAATCATCAATGAAAGACACATAGTACCTTGATCCTGAAATGGAGGGATCCTTGCTAGGTCCCCAAACATCTGTGTGTACCAAGTCTAGGTAGTCTTCATGCATAAATCCTTTCCTTGTATAAGGTAACCTGTGAGACTTACCAAATTGACAAGCACCACACTTGTAAATCATGTGTTGCTTGGATACATTAGGTATCCCAAGCACACATTGATCTCTGCTCATTTGCTTCAAGGTCCTTTCACCTATGTGCCCTAGTCTCTTGTGCCACATTTCAAGTTCTGAAAGTGTCTGATCCTTGTAGCTATACAAAGCAATATTCTTTGTGTCTTCTAATTCAAAAGTAAATAATCTACCTGATTTTTCTCCCTTGGCTATCCTTTTGAATCCATTCCTTGGGTCTTCCACATATGCTCCATGTTGATTGAATCTAAACTGCAAACCCTTCTCCACAATCTGACCAACACTCATTAAGTTTTTGGTAATGGTTGGTACATAAAGTACCCTGCTCAATAGGTTCTGGTTACCATCACAAGTTTTTACATTTCCAATCTTTACTACAGAATGCTTAGTATCATCACCTGTTTGTACTTGATGTTTGCCCTTGGGTTCCTCAAGATCAGAGAGTAATGCCACATTGCCAGCTACATGATTAGAACACCCTGAATCAATATAAAACAGATGATCATCATTGATACCTGACTTGGAAGTCATATTCATGAATAGGGAGTCATCTTGCTCCTCTGTGTAGTTGTTATAGTCTTTCCTATTTCTGAATCCTCCTTGGTAGTTACCATTATGGTTGTTGTTGTAATTGTTGTTGTAGTTATTGTTGTAGCCATTGTAGCCTTGGTGTTGGTTGAACCTTCCTCTGCCTTGAGAGTATCCACCTCTTTGATAGCCTCTTCCTCTCTGATTTTTGTAGTTTCTGTAGCACTCATCTGTGGTGTGGTTAGACAGTCCACAAATATTGCATGGTGATGAATTGTAGAGTCTACCCCTACCTTGCTTACCTCCTCTGCCCCTGCCTCTTGAAGATCTACCTCTCCCTGCATAGTTGGCTTGGGAGGTAGAACCTTCACCCTCTTGCTTTTTACCTTTACCTTTGTCTTTGATCTTTTTATCAGTATATAGGGCAGAAGGAGTGTTACCTTTAGATGTATCTCCAACCTTTGTGAACTTTGCTTCATGTGTGAATAGTTGGCCCATCAGAGTTGTGAGATCTGGGGTATGCATGTCCATGTAGAGATCCATTGCAGTGGTGAAACTTTCCCACTTATCATTTGCCTTTAGTCCATTGGTTACTTGCCTTACTATTTGTTCCTCTTCAATCTCCTCTTCTATGCTTGCTAATTGGTCTGCCACATCCTTAATCTTGGTCACAAATTCTGAGACTGATTGCTTTGGTTGCTTCCTAAGGGTTGTGAATTCAATCCACAATTGATTCTTCCTGGCCCTTGTATTAGATGAAAAATATGATGACAAGGTTTCCCAAGTTTCT